>CBVK0100286404.1:0-22800 GCA_900067695.1 Picea abies
CCTGGTTCCAACAATAGATAATATGGAAATATTTTTGGTCAAAGGACAAACTAATATGAAGTCAACGATTTATCAATCGCTATAGTCCATCTATGCCTACGGCAGGGACTAATAATTTCACATTACAAAAGTCAAAATATTAGCGTTAAATAGTTTTACATTGATCCATTTCACATTGATGTAGGAGCTTTCTCGAAATAAATTGTTTAATATATTCATAAACATTTAATGTAACGGTTAATGTTTTGGTCGACTCTCTACCTATCATTAATATTTTGGTGGATTCTCTATCCATTATGGGGAACAAGTAATTTCATATTGCCAAATAAAAATAGTTTTAAAGCATTACTACCGATAAAAATGGTAAATCACTTTTTTGGTTTCTTTTTTATTTTAAATAATTGGTTTAGAAGTTGTAGTTTTGACAACTTATAGATGTGGACCATAATATGGTATTTGTGAGAATGCATATGAAATATGGTGGTAGTTTAAATGTTCTACGTTTTGATACTTTTTTTGGGATATTTTTCGAGGATATATGCCAGGAATTTGGCCAAAAATTGTTGTATTTGCATATTTGAGGGGTTAATTACGTGTAATCCAAGTGTCGATGGGGTTTTTTAACACGTTGAATCCATTTTTGCATTCATAAATGCAATTTAAACAACAACAAAAAATGTGATTTCGTGCAGATTTATGTCCACGGATTCCAGCAAAAAAGACAAAAACATAGAACAATTAAACAACGCCTAAAATATGTGTGTCATTCCCATTTTCTCATATGTATTTGTTAGGTGGAATGTTATAGAAAATTGTGCTTAAGTATAAAACAAATGTAGGTTTAGATATTGTGCTTTGGTTTATTGATGTTTAAGGTGGACTTTGTTTTTCTATTTAGAATTTTAATTTCGTTTAGAGATCTATGTAGTTGTTGACCTTAGCTAAGAATAATGCTCATTATAACTAAGTTTATTAAACCATGTTTACCTAAAATAACCCTAAAATTTAGTTTGGAAAATAGAAGATAAAAATAGGTTGTGGAGTTAATGAAATATGACGAAATAAAAGAGGGGCCCGTAAAGAGAAGGGAATATGAAAGGGGGTTGGGAGATTGTAAATCAAAGAACAAAAATGACTAAATTTGGTGTGGTATGTTCTGTGCTTGTTTAGATTGTGATTTTGAGAAGAAGTTTCAAATTGCAAATTAAACAAAAATAATAATAATAAAACAAGAAAAAAAATTATTGTAGCAAGATATCATGTATTATCATATAAAGAACAATCATAATTTAAAAGTGAAACCATCAACAATATTGGTACTAGAATGAAGGAAGATATTATCACATCAATATATTAGTGTTAAATTCTAAAAAAAAAAGTGATATAAAAGTATAGAGGATTGCTTAAAATTTTACATGGTTAATGATGTCTGGTGTGTTTAGGTTAAAAGACATTGAAACAAGAACAACTCAAATCCTCTATTGACATGGCTTTCTCATAGTAGAGTTGGATTAAAATGAATTTTAAATTTTAATGAGGCAATGAGCGATAAGTCAAAATTGATAGTAAATGGGTTTTTTTGAGAAACATAAGGCCATGCTATTTTATGTATTCTACAAACTCATTGGTCAATAAATAAGCCAAGATTGACATTGTAATTGAAGGGATAATTGTATTCCTTAGGGAAGGTTTTCATGCTAAAAAGAAGAGGGGATTCACAAACAGTCGTTGATAATTTACTAGGCAAAGATTTGGGATGTAGTCACTGTATTAGAAACAAGATTGCATAATGCTCATTTCCACGGGATAAATTTTAAAGATAAAAATACATTGCATCATACATTTCAAGTTTTTTAAGCAAATCTCATCATCGAGAATGAACTTGCTTAAAGGAATTGAGTAGATTTAACGTAAAATGTTGAAACTCCCTGGAAGTCCATGAACTTTAAAAGGTAACATTTATGGATGAACAAAGGGGATCACAATTAGTTCCCCCTATCACCCATCATTGCCAACATCTATATGGAAAAATTTGAAAGAGTTTCCCTCCATTCCTTCTCACAAAAATCAAAATGGTGGGTAAGGTATGTTGACAACATTAACTCAAATGGGTTGTATGGGAAGCTGAGCTTGGAAAAGTTCTTTGAACACCTAAACTCTCAATCACATCATTCAAAGTTCACCATATATGTAGAACAAAGTAATTGTATACTTTTTGGATGTTCTGGCATCAAAGAAAAAAGATGGGTCATTAGGTCATAAGGTTTGTCCCAAAAAAAACCTCATCAACATCCTGCCCAAAAACTTGGAGCCCTAAATATTTTTTTGCCACATGATCCATTAGGATATCAAATAATGGACATCTGACCTTTAATTAAACCAAAGTTTCAAAAGTGTTTAAGAAAAGTGGGTACGAGGAAGATAAAATAAGAAAGTCCTTTCAAAGAGTCTAAGAATGATACATAGCAAATGAAAATACGAGGAGTGAACATCTATGATTACCCTACCATACATACATGGTGTCTTAGAAAGAATTGCTAGAGTTGTCAAGAGAAAAGAAACCAAGGTTGTGTTCACTATGGTGACGGTGAACACAATTGGATGGATGCTAGATTTTGCCATTCAATAATTTCACTTTCCAAAATAAAAATTAGATTATAAAGCATTACTTGTATACAATTTTTTATCAATGAAGATGCAAAATCACAATAATTTCACTTTCCAAAATAAAAATTAGATTATAAAGCATTACTTGTATACAATTTTTTTATCAATGAAGATGCAAAATCACAAGCATCACATATGTTATTGCATCTTTTTTATTTTAAACATTTTTTGGAAGTTGCATTTTTTATAACTTATAGATGTGGGATAATAATATGGTAATTGATGACTTTTGTGAGATTTCATATGAAATATTTGTGCATTTCATAATTAAATTTTTTTATATATATTTGTTATGAAATAAATTTAAATATTTTATTTTTTTTTACAATTATTACGAGAATTTCGTTATGTAATTGTTGTGAAATTAAAAAATTTCATTGTTAAAATTGCATTTTTGAATACATAAATGGATTCGACAACTTGAAAAAACCCTATGACACTTGGATTGTGCAATCTTGGCAGCTAATATATGCAATTCCAACAATCCTTCTAAATTTTTAGTCAAATTTTGGGAAAAATTGGTTGGAAAAATGTGCCTGGAAAATGTTCAAAAAGTAGAATGCTTGGACTAGCCTTGATCAAGATTGGATCATTATATTATTTGTAATCTATATTGATGCTTTTAGAGTGGAAAAAATTGGAGGAATCAACTTGCAGAGTCATTTTAATGGCACGTCCCAATTTGGAAAATTGGAGTTCGAAACCTTCTGGAACCATTTTGAGGCATTAAACGACGTTTTTTGGGGTTCTAGTGTCCAACACTTGTGCCCAACCCCCTAAACGATATTTTACACTCCGAGACATTTCCAATAGTGTATATTGTGTGTCGACAAGATCGTATGCAAAGCTTATGCCTCCCGCAAGTTGACCTATCATGTTGACCACCATGGTAGGAGAGGATGCCATGTCATCTCCCGTTACTCATGCATATGGGGCTAGCCACGTCAGCTCCCATTACTCATGCATATGGGGCTAGCCACGTTAGGAGTTTCAAGAATATTCTAGAAGGTCCAAAACCTTATCACAATTGAAGGTTTAGGAAGTCAAAACCCTAACCCTAGACAACTATCAAGCTATGTTAAATATCAAGCCGCTAGGAGGAGAAGGGGTTCCATTCTATGGTATTGTATTTTGTTCCATAGTAGAGTAGAACAACTGTGAGTGGGAAATTAGAGAGCATAATAGAGGGGGGTTAGTATTCTGTAGCAGTCTAACAGGCCATAGGTCTTAGGTAACTCCATAGAGAGTGCCTTCTCCTTTGTACTTGCATTATTTCCATACTAAAGAAAAGAGAGTAGAGAAACCTCACCTTCTAGATGGGTTTTCACCCATAAGGGTTTCCGAGAGAAAATATTTGTGTTATTTTGTGGATGATGTGTGATTGTATTTTACTATTCTCTATTTTCCACATTTTTATCTATTTCATGCATAAGCAAAAAAACAATAACTAAATATTTTGGAATATAAAGGAATGTAACCTTTATAGTGTAGATTTCAATTTTATTTATCAGATTTGTTGTGATGAACTTTTCTAGTGGAATATCCACGACAATTTACAGATCATATAGGGTATCAGAGCAGGTTTTCTTTTGAGTATTTGTGGGAAGTCGCAGGATCCATGAATCGACTGAAAGAGAAGTCACAGAAACCCTAGCCATGGCAGACACATGTTCACAACAACCCTCGAGATCCAACAGAAGAGAGATTTGAGAGGTTGGAATCTTAATTCGCTAACATCAATTGCAATATGATCCTCCTCATGGAGGATCTAGCAAGAAATTTTATACCATTCAAAGATGATGGAGGCTCTAGCTCAGAGATCAGATCAGAGGGGAAATTGGGAGATCATGAAGACCCATTAAAGAAGTCACAGAAAGAACCCAAGAAAGAGCAGTTGAGTTTGAGTTTCGTCGATCCTTCACATTCTCTATTCAATATGGAAGAAAAAGTGGGCATAAAGCCATACCAAGGTGAGATCGACACATTAAACCTGAATCATTGGTTGCAGTAACTAGAATTTTATTTTAGCATTCACCATATAGATGAAGAGCAAAATATTTCATTTGTTAGATAGAAGTTAGAGGGCCATGCTTTAACATGGTGGGAAATCCATACAAAAACACTTAGGATGGAGGGTGATCCACCAGTAACTAGGTGGTAGGACTTCAAAACCCTCATCAAGTCCAAATTCTACCATATCAGGTATGTAGAGGACCAATGGATCCGATGGCACTACTTTAGGTAGAGGCATGGGTGGAGTGTACAGGAGTACACCACTAAGTTCAGAAAGATGGCCATCATGTTGGGTATCTCTCCCAAGAACCTATATGTACTCCTCAAGTATCTAGGGGGTTTACAAAATCATCTAAAAAAGTAGGTGATTCTCTTCAAGCCAAGGACTATGGATGAGGCATGTGTACAAGAACAATACCTAGAAAACATAGGCTAAAAAAAGGGGTAACTGAGTGGTTCTAAGTAGAAATAACATCAGGAAGCTTCCAAGGAGCAGGAGAAGAAGTGGAAAGGGGGAAAGGATAAGAAGACAACAACCACTACACATTAGTGCAAAGATCCCAACAACCATTGCAATAATTGCAACATTAATGTCCACACTAAAGAAAAATGTTGGAAGCTACATTGAGAGATGAACCCAAAGAACTATAAGAAGGATGAAAAGAAAAAGAACCTTCTAGCCACATATTCAAGCAATCAGGTTGAATGCAATAATTGCAACATTAATGTCCACACTAAAGAAAAATGTTGGAAGCTACATTGAGAGATGAACCCAAAGAACTATAAGAAGGATGAAAAGAAAAAGAACCTTCTAGCCACATATTCAAGCAATCAGGTTGAATGTTGCTTGGATGTGGATGAAAATAGTGTTTGCACATATGTGTAGAAGGAGGTAAATTTGAGTATCCTTCATCACCAAGAAGAGAAGGAGATGACCAAGCTCTTCCATGTCAAGATTCAGGTCAAGAATACCAAGATATATTCTGTATTCGAATTCGGTTCACATGTTATTCTCATAGTAACAGATCTAGTCAAAAATCTTGGATTGGAGGTTTTCTATCATCCTATCTCCTATCTAGTGGGTTGGGTAAACTATATGGGAGGCCATGAGAATCATGGTGCACTAATTGTATCCTACGCAATGTGCAATACTAGACTATATAATGAAGTGAGCAAAAAATTTGTGTCTTAGAATTTGATTATTGAATTGTTATTTTGTTGGGATGTAAGTGATCCAACATTCAACCTATGTGCACACAACTTGAGATAATTGGCCCATAGTGTATGAAACCTAAGGATTTGATACCATATGTAGTGCTTCAATTCTCTACCACTAGATAATCAGGCACTAACTCCCTAACCTTTATGTACATTATTTTTCCTTTTGTTTAAGAAAATATAATTGTTCTTCCATTCATGTTCAACAATCAATGTAAATCAACTTGTTTAAGTAGAAATTTCATTCCAAGTAACAAACTTATCATTTCTTTTTAATAAAATTAAACAACCAAACAAACACCCCAAGAGTAATAGCAAGGAACATAGATCTTAGTTTTTCATCCCAATGAAGATGACCTCCAATTTGTGTTGCCTCGATCCATCCTTCTCCATGGGGAAATGTTTGTTATGCAATCACTTTCCTCCCAACCATCATACCTTGAGTTCTGAGGTAACCCTTGTGCAAGGGTTCTGATTCATTACTCTTCTCAAAATCCAACCACTCATTCCCATTCCTTTCCTACAATTAAATCCTGCATCCCTCTTTCTATAAGGATATCTAAACAATGATATAATTTCCTCATGGGAATTTCTTAGCCTAATTTATATAACATTTAGATATTTCCCTACCCTTAGAAACATATTTCTAGCATCAAGATGATCCCCGCTAAGCTCACTATATCCCTACATTTATATCCATGGAGAGGGTTTTATTAAAAATCATTTTATTAATATTACCATTTTTCTCAAGATGACAAATGTGACCCCATGTGTCCCTTTTTACACTCGCATTTATGCATGGATTCCAATTATCATTTAACATTGATCAAAAACATGGATGGAATTGCATAATTATGTGGTTTAGATTACATATTTTGGGTGCCCTGGCAGGTTTTCGAGGGCGTTGAATTGATTAATGCATTCAAAATGTAATTTAAGCAGTGTAAAATTGTGATTTGTCTAATAATTGATTTGTCAGATTCTGGTGATAACGACCAGAAAAAGTAAAAAATGTAGAACGTTTAGACTACACCCTTTCCAAGTGTCCCTTTCATATTTTCCAAGTTTTATCATTAGCATGAATGGGTGGTAATTGTCATATCACTCTTTCGAAGTGATTCTTAAAGTTCCACATTTGTCACTTTGTGATTATAACAATTGTCACTATCAAAGGTACATCCCAACACATGCATTTTTATTAAGTTAATAATTTCCTTAAAATTCCTTTTTATCCATCCAAATCAAGCAATATAATTTCATGTATCATATCCCTATTCCTTTAAGGTCCCTAAGACTAACATCTAGATAAAATGGAGGCATATACATCATCATTTTTATAAGTCTAAAATAGACGCAATGCCATTAAAGGAGTCACATCTACCCACCTAAAACACCTATTAACTAAAAATCCCAAGTTCGTGCTTGCATGCATTTTTCCACATAGTATTATTTATATAAACAGGTGGCTCCCATCGCCTCACAATGTTAGTGTGGGACTTGATAGTCCCTACATGAAACTCAACATATATAATCATTAGTTAAATTAATATAAAATCAAATGACCATATTAGCACCACATGCTACACAACACACAACCCATACTTGTGTGATGAGCATCACATAGACACACCGTGTAGCACTTGCATCACCTAGACGACATACTCAATATCTATACCATAAGTGGAATTCATACCACATTGTGCCATAGGAGTACATATGTTTTAAATTTACATAGATGGATAACTGCACCATATATAGATTATGCATGCATGAGGAGAGTCAACTCCTAGTATCATGTAGCATCCAATTGACATAGGTAAGAAGATGACTAGTTTTCTTACTGATGCTTAACCACATGTGATTGAAAACCTCTATATACAAAGACACTGACTAAGATGATATTACAACATGATGGACACGGAGTTTGGGCACTACATATCTTCATTATTGATAAAGAGACTATTGATAGTTAGTGCACTTATACTCTTGCAGAGTTATGCTTTTACTTATGACTCTTCCCTCCTTGCTTGGTTCTCTTGGTGCTTGTGGTTGTGCCATTATAAACGGTGGTACCCTTCTCATGTTATAATTTTTGTTCTCACTTATCTTATTCTTGATAACATTGGATATGAAATTGGGAGCTTCTCTATGACTTGGGACTCTTCTCAATTGCCCATGATATCTAATTATGGATGTGCTTTTAGTTGGTGGACTATGCTTCCTATTTCTATATGTATGTATAATCGTGTTTTTTTTCAGCATGGTTACTAACTATTTTTGTGACAATAAAGTGTTCTTAGTAGTTAGATCCTTTCACTTTGGGAGGGAGATGGGAGGGTCCTATTCGGGTTCATTTATGATAGCAATAGGACTATTGTCCTTGTTATCGGTTGCATATCTGGGTATTATTTTTTTCTCCTTTAGATAAGATTTAGTTCACTACATTTTGCATATTGCATTTACCCACATTTCATTCTCCCCATTCACCACTCATTCATTTATATTTCCCCATTTTACATTCATTAGTTAGATTATATTCGTTTAAATTAAAGAGGATAATAGAACATATTACTTTTCATATGACAATTGGACCATAACCAAAGGGATTTCCATTTCAATGAAGAAATATCTAATTAGGCCCTTTAACGAAGTAAGCGTGTGTGGTTGATAAGGGTCATTTTCTCGTGTCAACATTTTGGAACTAGATGAATGGAAAATGACAACTTGACCTGTGTGGAGAAATTATTTTTATGTATGCATTAAAACCTCATGAATCTACTCCAAATTTTAATATGGAAGGATAATAGTTATTTGTATCTACTAGGTCCTTCGTATGACCTTCCAAAATGGTAGTTGGTTTCTTGCAAAGTTCATTGGTGAAGGTGATGTAACTACATTAAATCATATTCAAATTTATGAAAGTAGACTTCAATTATTGAATATTGTTGAAGAAGATGTTGCACACGGATTATTTCCCTTCAGCTTCCAAGGAAAATTTAAATATTGGTGTTATTACTTACCTATCCAACCAATTCATGGTTGAAATCATTCTAAGGAATTTTTTAAGCGCCCTTACGAAAATGATCAAATAGTTAAATTGTATCAATAATTGAACAATATGCACAAAGAAGATGATCTTGTTCAAGACTTCAATGTGAGGTTTTGACAGACATATTACTAACGTTGGGAAAAGAATAAGTATTCGCCTGAGGTAACTTGTGAGTGGCATTTCAATGGTATCCCTAATGAAATATTCATTTTCATTAAGAGTAAAATATTTAGTGTTCACCTATGAATAAGCTCAACGGATAGAAAAGGACTTGCAAATATATCAGATACCTTTTCCTTTATCCATGAATTTTAACAACAATATTTTGTTGGAAACTAATTCATTAGAGTATGAGATGGCTAAAATAGAAGATTCAATTAAGGACATGTGTTACAACCTTTTTCTTTTACAAGAGGAAATTAACAACAAAGAAAGAACCAATGTGCAGAATGGTTTTGTTTAGAATTCCTATAGACATAAAGCACAAGTCAAAATCCCTACAAGGCCTCAGAAGGAGATTATTCTTAAACATGTCGAAAGTCCCTTTCTAGAGAACACATTTTAAAGTAACTCTAAATAGTATCTTATTTGTTCTGATAATTGAAAATGTAGATTTTAATGAGTGCACAACAATAACTAAATGCATTTTTTCTTTCAATTCTATCACTAAACTAAAAGATGAGGAATGTGGCATGCAATTCAAAGACCTGTTTCATATGGATGAAAATGAATCTTTGATAGATTTTATAGAATTTCCCTTTCCAAAATTTGATGTTATGTGAGACTTTGAGGTTCCATGCACTATAATGACCAATAACTCTTTGGAAGATAATAATGAGTCTAATCTCGACTAAGAAGAAGAAAATATCATAAATGCCTCCCTCTTGCCAATTGACAATACTTCTTCTCAAAAAAAGGCCCAAATATGACATTATTGAATCTCCATTCAATGATCGAAAGTTTAGAGGAACTCAATTCATGCCTTTCAATGAGAGTTGCATTGCAGGAGAACACTGATCGAAGCTTTGGTAAAGTGTGATCCATGATTTGGAAAAATTTGCAACTGGAAAAAAAAAAAGATAAGGTTGACTTAGACAAAAAGGTAGTTATGGTAATCAATGCTTGAGAAAAATCGAGCAAACATGATGATCAAGAAACTGGATTATCTTTAAACTCCACTCTTTATTTTGAAGGTTACGATATTGGAATTTATAACATCTTTGTATGTTGGTTGGAATCCTTATTTGTTCAAATGCCTTCACGAAATGATAAGAGGCTAATGATTTTATCCTTGAATAAAGAATACAAGGATTCAATCTTCCTAGTCCTACATTTCAAGGTATGCCTTCCAAACTTACCCAAGTATCACCTGAAGATATTTATAGGTATTAATCTTCTTCAATGGTTACATTGGCACTGTGATTTCACTTGATTATTTGACATGTCAATGTAGTTATGGTAGGTATTAAATCAATAGATAATAGTAGGATTTCATTTTTTCCTTCATAGATAGTTGTTGTTTTCTGCTTTATTACTTTGATCGATTTACTTGAGAGTTGATTTCATAAAGTAAATTTCTTATATGTTTGTTTTAAATTTTTAGTTCGTTGTTTCTTTCTTAATTTTATGTTTTCTTAAATTAGTTCTTAATTTCATGATATTGTTTGTTTTCTTAGATTAATTCTTGAATTTATGACTTTTTTGTGTTCTTATAATTCAACAACTTTTCCCTATAAGGATTCAAGATTGATGGTTATTATTTAGAGCTCTCTTTTATCAACTAGATAGAATGTTGTTTGAAGATTCTTGATTTTATTATATTAATTAATGGATCAACTTCAAGATTTTTTTAGGCCTACCAAGGGATTAAGACAAGGGTTCCCTCTCTCTCCCCCTCTTTTCTTTAGTGGTCATTGAAGGGTTAAGTAGGCTCATTGATACCTTTAAAAGGAATGTAAATTAAAAGGAGTGTCAATGGGTTGGGGTCTTTCCATTTCACACTTGCTTTTTGTTGATGATGCACTTATTGTTGGAGTCGATATATCAAGGAGGTAGGGTATCTGAAAGAGGCCTTAGACTTATATAACATATCCACATAGATGGAGGTGAATATGATAAAATCATCTATTTGTTTCTTTGGTTTAAATGAAAATCAAATTAGGGGAATTTGTTAGGTATTTCCCTTCCAAGTGATGGAATTTTACGTGGAATTAAAGTACATTGGCTTTGTAGTAAAAGTGATGATTATGGAGCCCATGATTGGGACTAGTTGTATAAGAATGTGGAAAAATTAATATATGAATGGTGTACTTGATGGCTTTCAATGGGTAGCAGATTGACCTTGATTGAATCAATGCTCGAGGATACACCAGTCTATTTGCACTTGTTGGTCTATATCCCCATGGCCATATTAGAAAAAAATATAAGGAAACACTTCAACTTCTTATGGAAAGCAAACAAGTATATGGCGTCTCTTTGGTGAAGTGGTAGAGGTTAGAAAATCCTAATTCCAAGGGAGGTTGGGGTTTAAGAGCATTCACTTTTTTGAAAAAACATGAGTAAATGTTATTTAATATGGACATTACTCAAAGTCATTGATTTATAGCAATGTGTGATCAAAGCAAAAATGAATTGACCCTTCATCCATAGAAGAGTGGATTGGGAAGAGATCCAAATATTTTACAAATTCATCTATATTGTGGAAGGATTTAGTGCTATCCTTTCCTCTAATAGGATACTAGCTGGCCTAGAAGATAGGAAATAGAAAAAATATCAAAATTGGTATGATCCATGGGTCATAAGTGATGACATCTTTAGGTTAAGTGAAAGGCTAATTGAAAAGCATAAGAAAAAAAGAATTGTGCACTTCACAGATGTTGTAATTTTGAGCAGAGAAAATTTGTGGCAAGATGGTTGGATGGAAGCTAGTTTGTTGGGTCTGGATGAACACGAAGCTAGACAATGGATTATTTCATTCACATGTTGAAATTGAGTTTCATTTACTTGAATGAGGAAGATACCTTGGTATCGACATGGAACCCTACTAGAGATTACACTGCAAGCACTGGATACAAGGTCGTGTTCCTAAATGAGGAGCAAGAAGTAAACTTTTGGTGGAAGCCATTGTGGAAAACCAAAGCTCCTCTAATGTCTAGACTATTGTTGTGGCTAACTATAAATAACAAGGTGTTGACTTCGGATATATTCCAAAATAAATATTGGCATGGACCAAAGCAATGTATGTTGTGCAATGTAGACGAAAAGAATATCAAACATTTGTTAATGGATTGTCTTTTGACCAAGAAGGTATGGAAAGAATCCTTTTCTTTAATAGGAGGTGTAGGGAAATGGGAGGGTTGATCATTGGTGGAAGGCTTAAGTAATGGTTGGAGGATAATAGTCTTGGTGATCACAAAGCCCTTCCTTACATAGTTTCTTGGGAAATATGGCTTACCAAATATGCCATCATATTCCAAGACAAGCCATTTTTACCTTTGGAGGTTTACTAAAAAATTAAGTATATATATGGATATTTAAAAATCCTCCAAAAAAAAGGTAAAAAATGAGCTAGAACCTCCTTATGATAGACAAACCAAGAACTAATTTTCTTTGATGGTGAAAGCGAAGGAAACTCTAGGACTTGTGGCACAAGGGATGTGTTATATGTTACTGATAGATGCCACTACACGTTCAAAATAGGTCTAGGCAGGGGAACCAACAACTGGGCTAAGCACATCCTTTGTTGACCCTATTGAAGAATGCATTAAAGGAAAAATGTTTCCATGATACAAGTGTTTGGTGATTCCAAAGTTGTTACTGAGTGGGTAAGAGGATCTTTCAAACCAAAAAACATTACTCCATGACTCTAATGGAGCAAGTGCTAACAATTGTCAATCACTTTGATGAGATATGTTTTTCTCATGTTAAAAGAAAATTGCATTCAGTTGCAGATGACCTATCTAAGCAAGTTGTCTTAGGCCAACAAAGAACAATGTAGGTGGAAGAACACGGGGAGGAGGAGGATCCTTCTCTTATGACTTAAGTTTCTATATATGTTTCAAATATATTATAGTTTCTCGTGAAGTTTAGTGGAAGTTGTAGTTCACTCATCTTTTTGGGTCTAAATCCATAGTTTGTTTTATTGCATTTCTATCATTTATGCTAAGTTATGCATGAATCAAGAGTTCTCTCCTTTTGACATGTAAAAGGCGTAGTGCCTCATAGTTGTGGAATTTTCAGGGTAGTAATAGTAGGTAGTTTTTTTGGTATATTTTAAGCATGGTATGTTCAATTCTTTTACTTTTGAATGGTTCCTAGACACCTATAAAATGTAACTTTTAATTTCACCTTGAATAAAAGTTACAAGTTTTTTTGTTAGCTAAGAACATTGAGCAAGACATCATAGCTTCTCCTCTAAAATAACATTGAGCAAACATCAAGCGAAGAATCATAACTTATTATTGTTGGATCATGAGGGCTTGAGGGGGCTCAAACAATACTTCATTGCATGTCCCTTGTCACAAAGAGTAGCAATGAACTATTGTCAATGCTAGGCATAGTAAGAATCAACTCATTTTGGTTGTCATTGTTGGATCATGAGGGCTTGAAGGGGCTCAGAGATTGAACAAAACTTCATCAAATGTCCCTTGTCACAAAGTAGTAATGAACTATTGTCAATGGTAGACATAGTAAGAATCAACTATAGATATAGTAAGAATCAACTCCATTTAAGTATAGATTGGAATTTGCTTTGTGCATGTTAATCATTCATCCTATATATATATATAAGCCTTAGGGTTAAACAAGCTTCTCCCCACCCCATACAAGGAGAGGTTGTTGCATGTCCCTCATCGCAAATAGTAGCGATGAAATATTGTCAATGCTAGACATAGTAAGAACCAACTCAACCAACTCATTTTAAGTATAGAATTGAGCCTCACTTGGTGCATGTTGATCATTTATATAGAAATCTTAGGGTTAAACAAGGCTTCTATTCACACCATATAAAGAGAGGTTGCAAGGGAATCCCAAGGGAACAAAATTCTTATGAAGAAAGAATTGTGTACAACCTTTGAACAAAGAGAGCTAGGATTGTCCAAGGACCAACATGGTTATAGATATTCTTAGGGAACTCCAAGAACTCTTCAAATTTAGGAAGCTTTCATTCAAGAGGGTGTGGGAGGTTCAACATCCTAGTACCAACCTTAATCAACCCAAACTTCCTTGAAAATCTATTGAGATAATCTTATAACAAAGACATGTCCATTATCCTTGAAGTATTAGTAAATTGAAATTACCAAATATGTTTAATCATTTAAACAAGATTGGTAATTGGTAAACTCTTAATGAAAATGTCCTCCCTATATGCACTACGTTAAAATGAACAACTTTTCTTTTATGATGCTTATTTCACCCATAATAAGTATTGAAATCATTGTGTAGAGGGGATCCCATATATCAAATTGGTGTCTAGCTAGACCATGACCTTAAAATTAGATAATGATTATTATTAGTATTATTACTGTGTAATATAATGACATAAATGATCTTAAGAATGCACTTCTTACAAGTCTGTGTTTTAAAAAACAATGGATTGTTCTTACAAAGTGGCCTCTTATATCCTCATCCAAAATAGTGCCCTTTAAAGATTTCCATCTAGGTTGAGTTGTTATATCTGTGGAACAAATTTAGAGTATGAGAGCTATTGTAAAAATAGGATGAAAATTTAATACAATTTTAAAACCATATCTAAACATAATGAACAATTAATCAAAGTGGTGGCTAGGTTTTGTGTAGAAGTGTAAATAGTGGAGCCCAATATCAAAGACCATATAATCCTTAAAATAGGTAGTTGTTCTAGGAGGTTAGAAGTCTAATATAAATGAATCCTTTTATAATGCATACAATCTCATGTAGTAAGCCACCTAAGGAATCTTTGCATGCTAACTTTTGCTAGGACCAATATTATACAAATTGTTATCCAGTGAAAACACGAGGAATATATTTTAAGAGTAAATCACCACCCATATAATCAAAGACCATATAATCCTTAAAATAGGTAGTTGTTCTAGGAGGTTAGAAGTCTAATATAAATGAATCCTTTTATAATGCATACAATCTCATGTAGTAAGCCACCTAAGGAATCTTTGCATGCTAACTTTTGCTAGGACCAATATTATACAAATTGTTATCCAGTGAAAACACGAGGAATATATTTTAAGAGTAAATCACCACCCATATAATCAAAGACCATATAATCCTTAAAATAGGTAGTTGTTCTAGGAGGTTAGAAGTCTAATATAAATGAATCCTTTTATAATGCATACAATCTCATGTAGTAAGCCACCTAAGGAATCTTTGCATGCTAACTTTTGCTAGGACCAATATTATACAAATTGTTATCCAGTGAAAACACGAGGAATATATTTTAAGAGTAAATCACCACCCATACAAAGACATGTTATATTATCAATGGATAAAGGGAAACTAAATAAACAAACTAGTAAATAAAACATAGGTAGATTATGGGGGCCAACAAACTTCAAGACTATGATAATGGCTAGAAGGAGAAATGTCAATAGACATGTTTAGCCAACTAAATGATTATAATAAGACGAACATGGGATATAAGTTCCATTTTATTTTATTTTTCCAGGTTACAAAGTGAGGGGAAAACCCCTGAGTACTTCCGCTCATTTTGAGGATGGTACCCAGGGTAAACCCTAAAATCTTTAGGGCACAAGGTCGATCAACAACAAGGCTCAAAGCCATTACAAATATATACTAGTTATGAGTTCAACAAGTTACTTACGAGAATTGAACCCGGGGGGGGCGAAGATAACTTTCATTCCTCCCAACCACCCGAGCTAAACCCAATTGATAGTAAGTTCCATTGTTTATACCTTTCTGCAATTTTTATTTGTTGTTTGTAAGACTGTTATATAAATATATGATTTATTTTTCAAAAAAGGAAAAAAAGATAAAGAAGGGTAATAAGAGACTCAAGTTTATGTTGAAACGTGAAAGGGAAGAGGTTGGCATATGGAACTTTGGTAATCTTCTTTTCAACAAAGGCCTATATGAAGTACAAAGAAATGATAGACATGTTCATGACAAAGTTTATGATTTACTAAGAAAACAAAGAGATACACCTATTATAAGGAGAAATAGTTCCTTATAAAAGCTAATGGAGTGTCTACAAAGTTCTACTCTAAAGCATCAATCAAAATAGAATTTCATCACTTGTGTGGTGAAAGTTGCAAGGGAATGACCATCTCCACCCCATGGGGAGCTAAGTTTCTATTTGTTCAATGGTGTCATGCTATGAAATAATCCAATTTTAGTATGGAATGTTATGGTACTCCCCCTCCTTTAATAAATATTCTATAAGATCAATTGAATAATCTAAGCAAACAACCTTATGTAGTAGGTTTAACACAATGTCACCTATTTCAAGAAATCATAAATAGAGTACCGCACAACATTTGGTGTGGAGCCTCATTTCATCTTTACTCTTATAATGTCATTGTGAGTGATATCTTAGTGTTTTGGAAGGTATAATCCCAAGTTCAATTTCATTATGAAATTCACAATAATATGAGTTATTATTTGATTGTATCTTCACCATTCATGGGCTAAAAATTCTCATTATAAGCATTATTGACCCTACAAAAAAAGCGTGTGGTCAAGGAAATCATCCAAGATTGTCAAATTTTCACATAACACAATTTTCCTATACAACCTTGTTTGTGTAGGGAATTTTAATTTTCTAAGTCTATTCAGAGGGCAATGTTAACAAATAAAATCAATGTAGATACACATAGCGTTACCCATTTTAAGTAAAATGATATTGACTCAAGTGGGAGAGGTCCTCTAAATGTACATTGAATTTGCTAAGAAAGGAGAAGATATGTGAGTTGCATAAAGCTTCCAAAAAATAATGTACATAAGACCAAGGGCCTATATTTATGGATCAATGTCTTACATCACTTTAGTGTTAGAGAATCAGAGGGTTAGGTAGATTAGAGAGCCAGTGCTCCACGAGAGAGGTGGTGTCCAAAGACATCATTACAACACTTGAGCACAACTAAACATAGCTCAACATACATAGTAGTGTAAGAAATCAAAACACTGTCATACACAACACACACATATCTTATCTCCCATCCTCATAAATCTACCCATAAGGCCATCTTATATAGCACCAATATGTAACCAACTCCCTTGAAGTGAGGAAGACGAAGTCCGCATAGATTGTTGAGGGCGCATAACAAACTCTTTGATTTTTGCCTTGTTCTATGCACCAATCCATTGTATTAATCTAACTACCTTGCTATTGGAATGCCTAGTTGACCACTCAATCAACTGTCAATTGTCAACTATCTCCAAAAAATATAGAGGTGTGATGAACCTATAAAGCATGTTGTTCCAACATGAAGAATTATTTATTGAAGAACTCCATAACACAAATATGAATGTTGGCGATATAAATTACATGCAATGGTAAATGTCTAACATAAAATGTTGATGATATAACTAACATTAAATGTCATTGTGTGAATATCATTTTGTTGATTCACATAAAATGTGATATCATTAAGTACTCATCATTTAATCTTTTTTTAAGAGGAAATTTTCACCAATTCATATTGTAAAGATAGAAACTACTACCTAAATGTGTGTTGTGAGACCCACTTGGCTTGGAAAGTTAAGCTTTATGTGCTTATCATTTAATCCCTTCTTGAAAGAAAATTATCACCCATTTCTACTCTAAATGGAGAAACTACCATATAAATGTGCGGTGTGAGACCCACTAGGCTTGGAAGTTAAGCTTTCCTTCTTCCCAACCAAGGTTATGTTAACGTACTTCACTCTAGTAATTTAGATCTTGGTGTAAAGACGTTTTTTTATTGGAAGTAGATGTTGAAAGTTGAAAATAATGTTTCCTAGATATATGCCTAGCACATCTTCTCCCCCATGTGGTGGCTCATATAATTTGAAACTATTGACATTGACAACATCAAATATGCCTAAATCAAATGACAAATTTATTCTTCCATGTATGGTGGTTCATATAATTTTAGACAATTGACATTGACAACATCAAGTATACCTATATCAAATGACAAATTATGACAAAGGGTATTTGATACAATGGCTTAATAAATCATATATAGGCTTTATCTATTTGGTTTTGAAAGCTTGTGATGTCGTTGTTGAACAATTGTTTATTTAAATTTTATTGAATTGGTTCTACTAAAAAATGATGTTGGATCCTATGTTTATCTTGTAAAGCTTTATACTTCACTTAAATCCAGTGAAGTATATCCTTGAAATGTAGCATTGCTAAACTATCACATTCACATATGAAAGATGACAAATCCTCAGGGAGGTGGTTTGCATAGTAACAGTGGATCACAGACCCTAATTTTTAACACTGACTTACTATTTATCTGAAGTGTGTAATGTATTGACATAAAAATACAAAAAACTATTTATGGACTTACTTTCCAACAAATCAAGTGACCAAAATTGATATTTTATGACCTTTTAAAGAAATGGATCTTCAACAAGCCTACAAATCCCAATAAAGTGCACATACAAGAGGTCACTTAATTGTAAGGCTTCCCTAATTATGTAGAGGGTTAATCTTGGATGAGAATATGTAGACTAATATTTACACTATTAATGCTACCATGTTCCATGCACATTGCTGTAACTATTTCTTTTGTTTAAAGCTATTAAGAACAGATATAACAACAATATTGACAGTCTGAAATACTTCTTAGAAATTGTTGCCTTTATTTATTCTCCCAATGACAACTTATTCATGGATGGTGTCAGTGGATTGATTTTTGTAGGGTATTTATTTTACTTACCTATGTCCTTTGGGGCTTTTATAAAATCAAATCTAGTTTTATGAAGTGTTCCCAATGACAACTTATTCATGGATGGTCTCAGTTGTATCTAAGGATTGATTTTTGTAGGGTATTTATTTTACTTACCTATGTCCTTTGGGGCTTTTATAAAATTAAATCTAGTTTTATGAAGTGTTGGATTAATGAAGGCACCTTCATGGACAGAAAATCATCAATTAAACAATTGCTTTAATTGATGTTTCTTGAATTCTACTCAGTGCCACTTGATGCACAATGTCTGCAGCTCAATCAAAGGCATTATGTTGGCAAATGATCCATGGCAATCAAGGTAGAGCTTGATCATGCAATTGATAGTCTAGCTACTCAGAGGATCACCCTTATGGATATTTACATCTATCTGAAATGAAGACAACATCACAGGAACCAGTCAAATATCCAATATACATAGTTGCAGACTTACAATCGTGGAGGCCGATGAAGTCGCTTAGTGCCTTAGGTTATTAGTTTTTGCAGTGCCCTGAGGCAACCTTCCTTTCTAGTTACTTTGCTCTTGTTGTAATTAGCTTGCCATTCTTTCTTGTATTTACATCTCTTACTCATGTGTGGATAAAGTAGTGCCCAGGGGTACTATCAAGCTATAGCTTGGCTAGAAGCTAAGCCATATAAGGCTTGCACATACTTCAGCGTATAGGTCGTAAAAGCCATTATAAGTATCACAAAGCATTTTAGTACGTTTGAAAAAAGGAGATGCCACAGGTTAATTAGCACAAACCCTATATCATCACCTAAATTAGGTTATATCTTCAAATTAAATTACAGTCACAGCATCAGATTATTTTAAGTATATTATCTAGTACTTAAAGAAATAGAGAAAAATGCACAGATTTTAGTCGAATATAGTTTGGCTGAGATAAACAGATTTGCTTAAAAGAATCCTTGTGAAACAGCCTGTCACTAGTATGAAAGTTATCTTAATTTAGCAAGCAAAGGGAAATGATCCTCAATATGCAATGTTCTGTTTTTAAATTCAATAGGAATACGAAGTGAGCTTCAAAAAGTTTCTGTATGTTTGAAAACCTGTTAAAGCCTTTATCAGAATGTACATACGAAAGTTTTGATGTATAAGAATTACAAAAATTAATCATACTTTGAAATGTTTATTTTTGATAGTACCGATTCCTTGTCTAAACCATAGAGAGCATCTATCAAGTGCATACGCAATGAGGCTGGTCCATTTGCTTTTTCCATCCCAATTTCGCCAGCCATCCCAAAGACAGCAAGAGCGAAACAAGTTGCTTCCAAAGCAAGGTTTGGTTGTAGTGCAACAAAAGCTGCAATAAGTGCAGTAACTGCACAACCTGTTGCAGTGATCTTCTGCATCAAAGGCACTCCATTGCTCACTCCCAGTACTCTTTCGCCATCAGTGACAAGATCTACAGCTCCCGATACTGCAACTACAGCTTGAGTTCTACAAGCCAATTCTTTTGCAGCTTCTAATGCATCTGTTGATACATGGCTGCTGTCTACTCCCTTCATTATTCACAACACTGAGCTTTTTAGATGAAAAGAGAGGAAATCTAAATAAAAAGCATGGAAACACATCCACTAACATGTAATATTTCCTTGAACAGGAAAAAGACTTTCAGTATGAGGGTAATTGCCAATATTCATCCAACAGCAAAGTAGTGGAAGATTCCATTAAGCAATTAATGAGACCAATCACAGGAAAACAGACATCAGTCACTTTCTTAGTTCTTTAGAATCAGCGAATTATGACTCTCTAAAATCATAATTACTGACCACCTTGGAAATGTGATGACAAGCTTCACAAATATTGGCAGATTCTTGGTGCTAAAAAATCAGAGTGAAGCCTTTGCTGCATGGATAACTTATGAAGCTGTTCTGATACTTTTCCTGAAATCATGCTAGTATTGAAAGGTTGTACAAATAAGGTGGATCATGGATGTAATATGATGAGGCTGAAAAACATTTAAAAAAAAATTCAGAAAATTGAACTTCAGAAGGCTTGAACAATACGAAACTGCCTGCTTGTAGTTTCTGCAGACACAACTAGCATATATAGGGACCACTTGGCAGGGTGATGTTTAGAGGCATATCCAACGCTGGTGAAGGAAATGGTACCTTAGATATCAGAGCCATTGTTCTAGCTGCTAGATGGTTTCCGTCTACTTCTACTAGAGAAGGTTAGTCATGGGGAATTTTAACATTGTGGCTATCCTAGTAGCAACCTCCTCACTACTACATTTTGATATCTATCATATTGAGGGATCTAATTCTACAATAAAATTCACAAGATTTTACATACAATATACACACAATAATAGCCAGCAAACAAATATTATGAAAAACTGTACATATTTACACAATGATTTAAAAATTATATATACATATAGTGATTTGTATATGAGAGATATTATTGGACAATGAAATAATAATAGTTTCAGATAAAGAATTTGTGTTTCAATATTGGTCGCAGTGTAAACCAATATAGTTCAAACATCCACAACAAACCTACTCCATCCATCAACAATCAGGAAAAAGAAACCATAGATTCTGGTTCCCTGTACCCTAGTTCAATCAACTGCTTCGATGCAGAGCATAAAGCCAACATTGCAAGCGCATATTGATGACAGTGTGGATGAACCTTGTAACCATTTCAACAAAACCCACTTGAAATGAATTAAATATCACATAAGGATTAAGGAGTTACCTTAGTTGAGCCAATAGAAGCACCAGCTAATGCCAAGATTTCTGAAGCATTTCCTCGTATGACCGTGGGTTTAAGATCAACAAGCTCCAGGCACCTCTCCATTCTATATGTAGAAGCCCCTGCAGCCACTGGATCCAATACCCAAGGCTTTTGAGACTCTGCAGCCTTAGCTGCAGCAGCCTTCATTGAAACAGTCCAATCAGGGGTCAGAGTCCCAATATTGATGCACAAGCCCTTAGCATGAGGAGTAAAATCTGCAATCTCTTCAACGGCATGAACCATAGCCGGGGAAGCCCCTGCTGCCAGAAGGGTATTGGCCATTATGTCCATGGACACATAATTGGTTATGCACTGGATCAGAGGACATAATTCCCTCACCCTGCACAGGGATTTCCAAGCCTCCAACCCCCATATTTCGTTGTTTTTCCACTCTTTCAAATCCTCCATTGCATAAAAGTCACCTCACCCTTTTGTCAATAGTCACTTCCCGAACATCCAATTAAAACACATTGAAAATATGAGCCCTTTCTGATACACAGTGAAGCCCATAACAAATCATTTTCCAGACAGACAAAAACACAAATAACTAATTTCGAAAGCAACAAGAAAAAAACTTGAAACCCACAAACACCATATTGAATGAAAATATGAAGTTTTTCTTGCCACCTAATTGAAATCATTGCTGAAAATCTCTAGTTTTTCCTCATACCCAACTGAAACCCATTTCAACCCACATAAATTAAGAAAACAAAAATCAAAACTACCATCATCTCAAAATTCGAGAAATCTTCCCCGATACCTAAATGAAATTCATATATTGATTCTCAGAAGAGGGGAGGGAAATCCTTCCTTACCTTTTTAAACCCTTACCGTATTTCGCTTTAACACAGACTTGATTAACACGGATAGCCATTCTTATGCTTTCTTCTGGCCTTGCTTTTACTTCTTGCTTCCTTGCCAAGTGCCCATTGACCCTAAATATCTGCCCACTGCATATGTTTTTTGACGAGTCCAAAGTATAGTTTCTTTTCCACAAAGAACTCTTCCATTCCAATGCTAAAATCCAAATTATAGTTCTTTTCCACAAAGATATATTCCATTCCAATGCTAAAACTACAAAAGAAAGAAAGAAGAAAGAAAGAAAGTATTTTTAACTTCCACGAGGCTAAAAATAGCTTATGGGACAGATTGTTTTTCCATCTGGCTTTTGTATTCGGCCCTTTTCCTGTGAAGTTTTACAATAA
>CBVK0100286405.1:0-22799 GCA_900067695.1 Picea abies
CCTTTAATGGAGGGGGGGGTCCGGAATTGGTTATAACACAGGCATAGATCTGAACGGTTCTAAATGGAGCGCTCAAATCGACGATCCATTCCGGACCCCCCCCTTCGTTCTGCCTTTAATGGAGGGGGGGGGTCTGGAATTGATATTAAGGAGCGCGCAGATCTAGACAGCCATCAGACCAATGCGCAAATCAATGGTTCTTAACGCATTCCGGACCCCCCCGGGTGTTCTATTTTTAACCAAAGGGGGGGGGTCCAGAATGAATATTCCTGCAGTGGGCCCCTTGATTACAGGTGGATTTTTTCTAATGATCCAGAGGTCACATCTCCCACATGTTGTCTGACTCCCACTGGCCCCAGGACGTCATCCTCCACTAAGCCCACTCGACCCACTTGTCACTGGGGTCGGGTCACTTCCCATAAATTCCGTCAGTCCGGGTCGTCAGTCCCATAACTCCCCTAACTCATGAATAGCCCCTTTGGCGACCTTCACCCCTAATCACCAATCTCCACGTCAGTCGTTCGTATATGTTGGTTACCGTCACCTGCCATATCACCCCAAGTGGCCCATTGTCCATTAATAATTGGATAATATTCCCATTGTCATGCTGACCGTTTTTCCCATGTTCGACCGACCCAGATTTGAATAAAAATACCGTTGTGCCTATTTTCACTCGTTATTCCTCCCTCACGCCTGAACCATCCACCGCACCAGAGAACATATCTATCGTCTTCCCATTGCTTCCCCGTCGTTTTCCTCCACCCCCAGTAGACCCCACTAACATTGTTTGTTGCAGGTACAGTTACTGAGATGGTGTCTAAAACAAAGCCAGCTGAAGAGGAAGAGAATCCATTCGTTCCTCCTCCAGTTGACTTGGATAAAATTCCCCTGGTCGACAAGGACCATTTGATAGCTGATACCATATGCAGTTTCGACTTCTCTGATCTCCAGTCGTGGCTCCGGGAGGTTTTCCTGGACCAGAGCGATGAAATTGGACTCTGGGAGTCCAATTTACCTCTGTACCTCTTCCCTCAAATCCATAATTTCCCCGAATTTGCCCTCCATTGCCAGGTCCACTACGTCCCTGACTAGAAATCCATTGTTTCCTCATCTGGGGACATCCTCTTCTTCATCACCCCAGAGGATATCGACCAAATGCTTCAAATCACCCGAGCGAAAGCTGCGTCACCCTTTAACTTAGAAATTCTCATCGAGTTGTACCAAAAAATGACCTTCCCACAAAGAGCTCAAATTTTCGAGCTTTTTCTTCCCACTTTAGCTCCACTCCCGTCCACCAATCCCCCATACCCCTCGTCTATGTTTTCTACCAAAGGGAATCAGATTATTTCATCTCCGTGTGCCCTGCTTGGGTATTATTCGGATCATTGGGTGGACGAGCCCATCCTGGGCTTCCTATCTATCTTCTCAAATGACGAACAGCCGACCACGCAGTTCGATTACAACACTTTCCTAGCCAATAATATCCATGAGCAGTTCATCAATTTCCCCACCGAAGGCATGTTCAGGTATTCATCCATTCTGGCTTACATGTTCCTCTATTTCCAAGCCGACAGGTTAAACTTCTCCATGCAGAAGATGAATGCCAACGGGAATCCCCAGCTAGTCACGGCATGGACTTCTCTTCTAAAGCACAATTCAGTTGAATATGACTTCACGGCTTTCATTGACCAGTTTTACCACCCTGTGGTAAGTATGTTGCGTGGCATGCCTGAGCCGCGAATAAATGATGAGGTCCAGAGGATCCTGCACCTCTCAGAGAATGTTCAGATAGGAGACTGGTATTTATGCCAGAATCACACGGAAATCAGAATCTTTGGGTGCGAATTGGCGCCTTATAAACTGCCTCGGTATGTACCGGTAAGGGTCTTCACACTAGAATATATAAGGTAGATTATGAATTCTGACGATATTCACTTTGTTTCCCTTAAGAAAAAGCAGCAGCTGAGAATCAAGGGTCATATTGGCCCTTTCATCTGCAACAGCCGAGGTGCAGAGGAAGAAGCAAATCGAATTTTGAAGGGTATGAATTTCTCCACAAGTTTCATCTGGTGTTATGATCCGCATGGGATCATTTCAGACATGAGGGTAAAAAATAGAAATACCCCGTATACTCACGAGCCCAAGCCAGACATCGAAAAATTCGCGAATCAGGTAGTATGGCTGCCTGATACTTTGTTAGACTTGGAACAGCAGGCACCCTCAACAAGCATGCTACCTGCTACCACGCCTTAGGTCCTCAAGGAGAAGAGGCCTCGACAGGAATCATCTCCTCCTGTGACTGAGGTGTCTTAAAAGGAATTCCACGTTCACTCCAAGAAGCCGAAGATAGTCTTAACTCCCAGCACTACAACAAAAGCTACCACAGTGACTACCACAGTGGCCACCACTGGGGCCAAGCAATTTAGTTTCCCTTTCAGCTCCAGTCAGCATAAAGAGGGAACGAAAGAGATAGAACCCAAAGATTCTCCCTTGGATACTCCACCAAGCAAGACTGGGCCCAAGCTAGGCATTTTTGAAAAATATGACTTGATCAGAAAGAGGAACCAGACACTCACAAGAAGCACCTATGCACAGTTCCAGAAGCAGTCCTCCACTGCCTAGCATAGACTCCTTTCATCATTTTATACAGAAAAGGGTAGGATGCATATGGCATTCCTACAAGAACAGGTGGCGGATCCCAAGGTAATGTCTGATTACAAGAGGGCCACGTTTGAGTTTCAAACAAAGGATGTGCATCCAGCAGATCAGATGGATCTGCACAAGCAAACGGGAGAAATGATTTTTCATACTTTGGCCCACGCTTCAACTTCTGCATCAAAGTTTCGGGTGGCTTTGAGCAATGCCCAGACTCAACTGAAGCTGGAGAAAATATTTTCCTTCGTGAAAGATAATCGGACAAAGACACTAGAGGAGCTGGTCCTCAAAATAGGTTATGATCCTGCAAACGTCAAGGTCGCTGAGGAAATGATTAAAAAGAAGAATGTCGACATCACCTCATTGAGAAAACAATTGAAGCTCCCTCCAACAGAGGACCCACAGACAAAGGAAATAGCTGAAAAAGAAGGCGAAAAAGATGAGATGCTGAAATTACTCCTGGAGCAGAATGCGCAGTTAAAGGAGATGGAGGCAGAGATGGAGAGACTGCTCAAGGAGAAAGAGCAGGCAAAGCCAATGGAAGGCATTCCATTGAGTGCCATCCCAATAGAAACACCAATGATGACAGTCGTTCCATCTGCAACTATAGTACCCCTCCCAGAAGGAGCTATAGACCTGGCCAAGTCTATGGAGAGAATGAACCTGCAAGAGTCAGAAATCAGCAGGCTTAAAAAAGAGGTGGAGAATCTCCAAGAGCTAAAGGCTTCTTTCCAAACAAGTCTGTCTAGAGAAAAATAGGTGAATGAGCAGATCAGGAAGGAGTTGTAGCAGCTCTAGAAACAGACAGTGGCAGGAAAGACCTTGGTTGAGGTTAAAGAACTTGTGTGGACAGATATTTCTAAATCCATTAATGAAATCTGGCCAATGGTTAAAATCATGTTCGAACAGAATGAGTTGCTCGAGAGGAGAAAACAGGCTATAGAGAAAATCAGAACTGAATTGGGAGACATGCCAGCCCAAGTGAATTAAATCATAAGGTTCTTGAATTCTAAGACCCGGGAGGAAATCAAGGAATTGAAAATCGAAGACCGGACTGAGACCATATTGGAGGTGAAAAGGGTTCTAACCAAAAGAGGTCTCATGCTGCAGCTTGAAGAGAAGATCCAAGTCATGGACCAAGGAGTGTAGAGGTTCTTCAGTAAAATAGATGCTCTGTAAAGAAAGGGCCTGCCTGGTATGAAGGTCATTAATGACAAGCTAATGACCCTCACTGATTATAAGAAAAAATTGACTGAAGTGTCCAGGGACAGTTCTAAGTTTGCTGGTATACAGGCAAGCATCACAGGAGGAGCATTCATGGATGCCTTGTAGTTGGATATTAGTATCCAGAATGAAATTAATCACATCTTCGTCATCAAGCCCACATTTTCTAAATACACAGACATGGACGAAGTGTACCAGAGGTTGCTTAAAGTCACAGTGCCAGGTCACATCAGATGGGAAGAACTGTGCGATCTACTAGACTAAGCAGATGAGCTGTCACTTCCAGTCAGCTATCCTGTCAGCAGAGGTTGCGAAGGCACCTCACCAATGGCCTACCCCTGAAATTCAGTATACCGTTATGATGAATCATCAAAATAGTTTTGATTAGTTAGATAGTAGTCCTAAAATAGTATGGGCTCGTCCTGATCAGTTATGACAGGAGCGTATGTATTTTGTTTTATAAATACTCCATTTTTCGATGTATTGAGGGGTTGTTGATTTTCACACCCGACTACTATCAAGCTGTATCATTCTCGAAGAGATCCACCATTAATAAAGAAGAGGCGTTTTACAGGATTCTTGTGTATGCTCACTGGTGATGTGTTTCCCTGAGTTAATGTTTTCTTTCTCCGTATTTCATTTTGTTGTCTGAAATCTAATCTTCATGAATAGCGTTATGTTGCAGGATTTATCTCTGATACCCTATTTCTGATTCTAGAGATTTAAATGTTTATCTTCTAAATATCTTCAATTAAGAAATTCTTAACTGCTTATTAATTGAAGTTATTTTCCTCATTTGTTCTTCCCTTCATCATTTTAAATATTAAAGATCCAGTGAATGTATTACCTCGCCTTGTGGAAAACTTCTTTGGCGTTTCTAGTTATTTCTCGGATTTGATTTAAACAGACCCCATAGCCCAATGGACATGTAGTTTGTCTCAACCAACTTTACAACCCTCTACAACAAAACCAACGATTTCTTTAACTAGCCTAATATCTGAAAATAAACAAAGCTAAATCATACAAAGAGATCCCTCTCTGGAGCTGGAAGGGCTAGATCCCAGCTCTAAAGTGGTTGGTTAAGGTTACCTTAGTAAATTTATTCTTTTTCAACCTCTAGGAAATTTACCAAGTTCTAACAGTATCGAAGGAATTTCCTCTTTAAATCAGAGGAAATCACCATTCGAGGGATCCAAGTTTTATGTATTGAAGCAACTCCAGAGAAGCGGGACGTATTCTATCTTCCAAATTGTAATGTGATATTTCGACAGATGAATATAAGACTGCTTTGAGCATCCTTCTCTAGCTTTTTCGTTCCAGGGGAATCTTGTGAGAAGGGAGGGCCCACCTTCTTCACAAGATTCACCCATTAGTTAGAAGTTTGTTAGTACAATTTATGTTCATGCTTTGTTTAACTGTCGTTTGCTGAAACACTGTTTTTAATGGATTCCGCTTTGCTGAAACACTACTAACTCTGTCTTAGTTTATTGAATGAAATTTGTAATTCTTTTTATCAGCAATCTTGTGTGATGATTTTAGGAGGCTAGTAGAGACTGGGTTAAAGGTTCCTGCTCAGACATGAAGGAATCACAACACCTTGTCTTCTGTAGATTTCATTTACTGCTACAAGTGTGCTAGCCAAAGATTTGGTTAAAGGTTCCTACTCAGACAGGAAGGAATCACAACACCTTTTCTTCTGTAGATTTCATTTACTTCTGCAAGTGTGTCAGCCAAAAACTGGGTTAAGTATCCCTACTCAGAAAGGAAGGGATCAGACTGCCCTGTTCTCTGTAAACCTCAACCTCACAAGTGTGCTAAAACAAAAATAAGGCTCAAGGCTCCTGCTTAGAAAGGAAGGATCTAGGTGGCTTTGTTCTCTGTTAGATAGAGTTAATTGTTTTCTGCATTATTGTTTTCATGAAAGAGTGTTAGTACTGAAGTCTCTATTTGAGAGTAAGGGTCATTTTCTCTAATTGCAGAATAGTTGTTCTTTCCCATTGCAAGTGTTATTTTAATGTAATCCGGGATTCTTAGATTGATCTTTAAAGAATTGCAATAGGGGAGTTACTTTCTTGTGATTTAATTCAGAGCTTCAGTTTATTCAAGCAAGTGTGATTAGTATAAGTTTATTTACTACAACACTAAGTTTCTTTTGGAATTGAGCATATATAGTGCATGGTTATCTTTGAAATAAAAGACTTCCCTGGGTTGATAATTTATGTATCACTTGATTGTTTAAATCAATTAAGCAATTATAGTGACCAACAATCATCTCGTGATTTCGTAGGGGAGATCCTTTCCGGGAAGTACTCTTACTGTCAGGGCTGATCGTGGAAGATAGGGTGGGCCTCGTTGCCTTACTATCTTGAGCACCCGGCAATCATTTGGCCAAGGGAGGAGGGGTTCAAAGCACAAACATAGTTTAGGGGGAAGGGAACTAAAATTTACTAAATCTTTAAACAACTCCTTAAACACTTAGTTGCATAGATCACCTTTGTATGCTTGGGGGAATTAGATGTATTGATAGGAACACACATTGGTGATAATCTCATTGTTTTATTTATCTTTATTGCAACTACATGTTTATGCCTTTCATGTCTATGTGAGCAAGTAAGTTATATATTGAATATCTTGTTATTTTTCTTGTTGTGGTGTGAATCGAGAAAGTGTTGAGTATCCCACTCGGGGAAGCATCACTTTATTTGATTCTTAAGTGCTTGTGTGGTTGCCAGTGAAGGTGATCCAATAGAGTAAGTGCTATTGGGGCATGCTTGGCTAATTTTTGTATCACTTACACTTCTTTGTATCTTTTGTATCTTGTGTATCTTTGTAAATGGTGTAATCATTGTAACACTTAGTATTCTTTTGTAAGTAATTATAACCTTAGGTTTGTGGGTAGTTTAACTTGATTTACTTGTAATACTTTTGTAATAAACCACCCTCAAACTTAGTTGACCCCATTGCCCAACCTTAGGCACTAGTCTTAGTTGACTTAGGGAAAGGGCTTATTGACATCTATATTAAAATTGCTCTTTGCATTTGCTGCTTGAACATCTTAGGCTAGTTCTCCCCTTAGCCTTTAACAAATTAAAACTAACTCCTAGAAACATAACTCTCAAATAAATCTAGTAACTAGGGACTACCCCCCTTGGCTTCCCTAGGAGTAAGCTTAGAAGGAAGAGGTTCCAGTCAAGGTGACAGTGTGGACTGAGAACCTAGACATTGTGTCTCCAAGGACACACTAAGTGAGCGGTACTTAGCTCACGTTAGCAAGTGTGTATAAGGACGGCAACACCCCCTCTAGTGTTCCTGTCAATTTTGGGATTCTGGGAAATTATCTCATTGACTCGATGATCAATTTTTGTGGATAATAAATTCTGCTTCTGCAAGTGTCCTCTTGGGTTCTCGTACTTGCTTGGCCATGTATCACCCTTCTGAATACCATTGATATTCTCTTAGCCTATGTATTTCTAACTCAGTCAAATGAACTACCAGAGTGTTCTGCAATACTTCCTTTTGTTCCTCATTTTGTTCATTCATAAGGTCCTACAGGGTGTTCTGGAATGACATTTTTTTCATGGTAATCTCTTTCACTATTTTATAGAAATATGGCCAATTATGCAAGACAATAGAGGCATGGTTGACCATGAGTTTCTGCTGCTGAAAGGAACCAACAAAATCCATAAGATCTTTCAATTCATTGTCCACCTGCTTTTTGGCTACTTGTATATCTTCAATTTTCCGTTTCAGTACAATCTGGTCAAATTTACCATATAACTTGATAGGCATCACAAAGATCTGCATGATAGGACAAAGTTTCTCATCTGGATGAGGAAAATCCGGAATCCTCTCGGCTTTCTCTGTCAAGTCTTGTAGAATGACCTTCTCTTAGGATAATAGTTGATCTATTTGTTGAACTACTTGTCTATATCGATTATCAACTTCAACTTGCATGGTGTTATGTAAAGTTATTGCATTGTTGTGAGGAATGACCGAAGGGTAAACAAAAGTAGAGGTACTTGTTGTCTACTGTTAGGTCCTACCCTAACCTCCCTACTTTAGTGGTTCTTAGGAGTTAGTCAATTAATGTACGAGGCCATCTTCTTTGAATAAGGTCAATTAGATAGTTAGTGGATGGTTATTGAATGTAAAGGGGTCCTCTTTATCAAATAAGGCCCACTAGGTGGTTGGTACTTGTTACCATCAAACTCTCACCAAGGGAAAGTCCTGCCCTACAAGGGAGAGCTTCAGGCAATGGATAGGAAAGCCGCCCACTATTACCTCAGCAGCCTTGCCTCTGCACTTCTAGGCTAGGGTTTCTAACCTAAGGAGGGTTTTCCTACAGGGTCAAGATAGGTCTTGTTTCCGCCTTATACACACTTGGGCTATCGTGGAAGAAATATTCAATCCACTTAATGTGTCCATGGGGGAAAGTCTTGAGTCAAGGTGTTGTCACCTGATCCTCGACTCCTCCGTCTAGGCCAACTCCTAGCAAAGCCAAGGGGGGTAGTCCCTAACAAATATACTAAGGTTTTTTAAGCTACGTTAAGCAAAAGAACTATTCTAGGAGTTTATTGCAAATAAAACATGAAACATTCAACTTTGATCATTCATCAAATAAGATATTCATATAAAGCATTTGTCCAATCATAAAGAAACATGCATAAAACAAGTAGGATACGATTTTTGCAAGATTGATAAATTTGTTAGACAATCACATTTGAGAATGAAAATACTACTCATACACATAAAGATGTAACCATAGAACCAGTGCCTTAAAAGTGTCGTGGGAAGTTGTTGATCACGTGTTTTATTAGGGTTTATGGAAAGTAGATTAATGAGAAATGTGTGGCCTCTTTAGAGGTTACCTGTTTGTTTGGAAACTTGTTGAGAACCTACCGAAGCCCCAGGGCTTCACCAATAAATTCACTAAGGGTGTCGGATGTCCAACACGGGGAGAACCTAGATCTCAAAGTTCTCGTCTGACTTTACACACTCTCCTTAGGCGTTTTCCCATGCATTAAGGTAACAACTATTAAGGTTTTCCCTAATTATACTGCTCCGCACTAACAATTCTAGTTCTGATGAATCCTAGGATCAAGCTAGGCTCGCAAGGGTTCAAAGCATACATCGGTAATTGCGGGGAAGGTTTATTTTTAACTTGAAAGGAAATAAACTTGAAAAAAGAAACTGATAATGAAAGCTTTGAAAGATTTTTATTACTGAGAGAAAAATTTGAAATCTAAGCTAACATGCATGAAAAATTGAAATTATTTTTTGTGCTTAAGTGCATGAAAAATTGAAATTATTTTTTGTGCTTAAGTACATGAAAAATTGAGTGCTTTGTAAGATTGATTTCCTTATGCTTACGTGTGTTTGTAAAATAAGATGATTAAAACTTGCAAAGAAAAATAAAAAGACAAGCACACAAGACCACCAATCCCCCTAAAGGGGATGAAGAAACTAAGTGCCAAGGGACCACCTTTATTAAGCCTATTACAACTGAGAAACTCAGTTCTCCTTTTTTTCTTTTTAAGACTTTTTAGGATCCTTATAAACTTGGATCTATGAATTACAAGGTTTGGAAGAGAAGGGTTTATTCCTTGAAGAAGTAGGAAGCTCCCGGATGCTCCAAAAGCTTCAATTACGCCAGAAATGGACATAATTTCCCCTTGGCTGTCCAATGTTATGCAAAAAACAGCAAACAAAGTACCCCAAAAGATGCCCAAAATGACTTTGGAACAACTTAGGGGGTATATCAAAACTTATAGATAAAATATGAAATTAAAGCAAGCTAACTACCAAACTAACAAACTATAATATTTTGGAATTTTTAGACTTTAAGGACTACTTTAAAACAGCAAAGGAAAGCACTTTTAATTTGCCAAATTTTGAAATGAAGAGCACAATAAATGACTACACTTTTAGCTTTTAGAAATACAAATTAAAACTAGCTTAAAAATTCCTAGAAACCTTTGCCAAATCTACCTTTTTTTGAGATATGAAATTCTAACCAATTAGTAGACTTAGAAAAGTAATCATGCAAAGTAATAATTGATGAAAATGAACTTTAATATCAGATTTCTTCTTTGCATGCAAGTAACCAAGTAACCAAAAACATTTTAGAGAATTTTTGGAGAGGAGAGAGAGAGAAACTTGAAGTGCTTGGAACCCTTGAGCAATGGAGTCACTTTGATGGCAAGGCAGAGACGAGAAGATTGTCCAACTCCTTGAAGAATGAAGGATGCAAGAAAGCTCCTTCACTTCTTCTAGATGAGATGATCCTGTCTAATTCACAAAACCCCTTGCAAATGATCTTGTTAGATAAAAGGTGTTACCTGCACAAAAGACTCAAAGGGCACATTAGTTTAGAACAAAACGTCACATGCATATCAAATATTTAATGAAAATACTCAATAGAATTGGAAATACAAGATATTAACAACTCTACCCAATTGAATAACAATATTCCTATAGATTGGTCAATATTAACAAGAAACAAAGCAATGCGTGAAACAATATCACCTTATATGGACCACATTCACCAATACAAGAGCCACACCACCATCGATTTTGACCTCCAAAGTCTTTTATTCCATGGCATGAAAAATATATTACAATCAACCACAAGCAAGTCTCCCAAGCTCCAACTCCCATAATGGAGAAGGGTCGACCTTCTTTTAACTAGTTTTGGGTGACAACTCCAAGAGAGACGCACAAGTGTGAGGGAGAGTGGCACATATGAGAAGAGGAGATGTGCAAGGAGTGATGTGGGGATGAGTGGAGATGAAGTGAGGTGGAGTGGAGTGAGGGAGGTGGAGTGGAGATGTAGTGGGAGTGACATGGACTGGGAGTGAAGGACTAGTGTGAATTCCTTCTTTGGGATTGACGCCAACTCTTCTAAGTGCGCCAACTAGCCCAAGAGAGGTCGAGCTATGCTTTGGGATCTCCACCATATGCCATGTAGGATAGGGATGCACCCTCACTGGGAGTAGTCACTGCCAACTAGACTCTAGACTCCAGACATGTCAAAAACATGTTTCCGACATGTTTTTCGACTTCCCTATTTTTAGGAAACTCAATTAAAACCCGTTTTTTGTCTTTTTTCAAGAGAAATACATTTTTGAGTGATCAAAATCACTTTTTTTACTAGATAGAAGAGGAATAGGGGTCTAATGGGTTCTCTGGCTTAGAAAATGAGCACAAACATGGCATCTGACAATCACTAATGCCATATTTTTACATTTTATTGACTTTACATTAAAAAAAATCCGTTTTGTGGGAAATTTATTACTTGACTAAAACATTAAAAAAAACCTATGGGGACCTAGCGCAATTTCTATATGACTCATTAGACATGAACTAGCATGAACTTATATACATTTAGACACTAGGCATTGGTTATACCATGCCAATGCCTAACCACCAGTACATACTCCAGCTTTGGAGTCAGTTTTGAGTGAAAAAACTTAGAAATTATTAATCACCCACAAAGGCAGGTAAAAAATAATTAACAAGTGAAAAGAAACACTCTAGAGTACATGCTCATGCCTAGGTCTTAGGCGGGCAATAGTCTTTTACAACTTTCATGCTTAAGTCATTTATTACAATGCCCTGGAGGGATGGAAATGCGGAAAAAAGGTGGTTTAATAGACCTCTTGAATCTGTGAACTTTGACTTCTAAGCATCTTTCTGCTCAATCTCTGGCAGCTCATATTCAAATTCATCTAGTAAAAATTTATTATATAACTTGTTGTTGCAGGGCCACACCCAACGGACAAGTACACATGGGGAGATGATTAGTTCAGACCTCCATAGGGATAAAAGACCACCAGATGGATGTTGAAACCCCAACCAGGGGCAGACACATGTCATAGGCTTGCACCAGAGAGAGAGGAGGACATTCCACCAGAGACAGCCTGGCGGGCCTAGACCCAGGGGGTCTTTCCCTCCCACTATGATGTTGGCCTTGGAAGTCCCATGACATCACCTCTATGACCCTTGACGTCACCCAACGTTTGATGGACACTTTGGAGGAAGTTGTGTGCCAAGTGGCACGTATGGCTTGATCCAAAGGCCTTGGTAGGCCTAATGTTTTGCTCCTGGAGGAAAACGTTTCACCAGAGAGGCCTAACATCACCCTAAAGGGCCATGACATCACCTTTTCTGCTTGATTTAGGGTTTAATTTGTCATTTTTATGTAAAAACTGGATATTATATGTAAACTGGCCATGTCGACCTTTTTGACCTAATTTGTAAATTAAAGGTCATTGTAACTGTATAAATAAGGGAAAATCTCTCTTATTTTTCATCATCTTTCACTCACACTTAAGTGAGGGCTGAAATTTGTGCCCTAATTAGGGTTTCTTGGCTGAAATTTGGTGCGCACTTCTTGAACGAGGCTATTCTTGGTGTGTTTTAGCCTTTTTCTTGGTGGAAGTCTTCAACTAGGCCTATTGCTAGATGATTCTTGGTGAATATAAGTAAATTTTCTGCAATTCTTCTTCATTGAATGGTTATGGTATATTTATCTTGCATTTATTCTAAGATTATGAATTGCTAGCTTAAAACCATAGGAGGCTAAAGCACATGTTATTGTTCTTGCCTTAATAACTTTCACCTACTAGATTATGCTAGAAACCCTATTTTCTTGAAGCTTTGTGCTAAGGGCCTTGCCATTGCAACACCCTAGCATCTTTTGCTTTATCTAGTCGTCATCTACTTTATCCTTGAGCTAAAGAAGGAGGAGAACTACTAGGGCCTAGGGTTACCTACTTCCTAGTATCCATTTTCTCCCTAAGGTTTAGTGATTGAAGCCTTGGGCTACCAACACTTCAATCATTGACCTTCTTGTCTCTAGCTCTCTTATTATCACTTGTTCCTTCAAGATTTCTGCCGCTAAAAGAGACTCCATTTACCCTAAAAACACTGATCTAAGCCTTACAATTGAGTGATTGATGAAAACTACACTCAAAACTTTAAACCTCAAGCTCTCTACTAACTTCTCCTCACCCTAGAATAAACTAATCTACTAACCTACTTGTTGTTGCTACAAAAGTAAGCTACAACCATCTATTGCAGCATTAAAAACACCTAAAAGCAATTGTAAAGTTGATTTATACACTACCTAATTTGCTTCTAACAAATGCTAGTATTTTGCAATTAATGAATGATTATTTTAGGTCACTGTGAAGCTCTTTTAAGGCATTTATTGTGAAGCTATCACCTTATAAAAATTGTTGTTATAAAATTATGTTTGCTTCATCATACATCAACTATTGATTTTATTTATAAGTCCATGGTTTTATGAAGTACTAACAACAAGTTGTACTTGCAAAAGATATTGTTTCCTTGTCGCTTTGTTTTGGGCAGGTACATCTAAGAACTTCATTATTTCATTGATTAAAACCTTGAGAATTTCTAATCAGTGTGACTTGTGAGAGGGGATACTTTCATAGACACTGTTGCCATCCTTATACACACTTGCAAACGTGAGCTAAGTCCAACACACTTAGTGTGTCCTTGGAGGCATAATGCCTAGGTTCAAATCCCACTGTCACCTCGACTTGAACCTCTTCCGTCTAGGCTTACTCCTAGGGAAGCCAAGGGGGGTGGACCCTAGTTACTATGTGAATTATCAAAATGAATTCTAGGAGTTAATTTTAGTTTGTTAAAGGTAAGGGGAAGCTAGCCTATATGGCAAGCAACAATGCAAATCCAAATCTTTAAATGAGAGTCAAACCTTTCCCTAAGGTCAACTAAGACTAGTGCCTAAGGGTTGGGAAAGGGGTCAATTAGATTATACAACAAAAGAATTAAATATAATTATACAAGAGATAAAAATGCTATAGGATACAAGAAGGAAATACTTTACAATTGAGATAATTATAAAGTGAAATATACAAATCGAATATTGAAAGATAGCTTACAATGAAAAAGATAAATGAGATAGTTGCACAATATACATAAGATGAACTAAAGAGTAGTTAGAATAAGGAACATTTAACTCACATCAATAAATGAAATGATTGAAACATATCATACATAAAAATTTCTGAAAAATATTAACCACTTTAGATGATATCACAAATATACAAAGGGGAAATTAGATTTTAGACCAATCACATGAGATATCACAATGATGATGATCATGATGATTAACGTCCACTAAGACCTAATTGGTCTATCGGACCTTAAGAGGGTAAGTGATTACTTGCGATTCTTTAGCATTTTGTTTCTGTGCTCAAAAAGCATTAAGAGAAGCTTTCCAATGAATATATTTGCTTGAAAATTGAGTTGTTTGAGATGTCAAAATAGATAAAAAGTAAATTTCCTTAGATTGTGGTTGTAAACTTGCTTGAAAATATAAATCACACAACTTTGAGATTGCTTGAAAATTTAAATTGAAATGCTATGTTGTGAGATAGATTGCTTTGAAAATGATATTGCAAGTGTTGTGAAAATAGTGGGGTGTAGCTTGATTTTAGTAAATTTTAGGTCTCTCTTTGATTAAGGGGATTAAGTGTGAATGATTGAATCCTAGACTATGTGACTACCCCAAAACCGTTATCCTTTCAACAAAAAGGAAGTGTTGGGTGCTCAATAAGTAAGGCAAACAAGGCCTTACCCTAGCTCCACAGGTCAAATCCAAAGAGCAAGGTACTCAACTCGGGGGACACCTAGTGCCGTGAGATCATCCCTGACCTAGCACCCCAAGTATCTTCCACAAGCCTTATTTTTTATGGTTAAAACAATAAGTGGTTGGATGCCTAATTACTAAACCTCCAATCTTTTCCCTTTCTTGTCATCCAAGATCCAACAAAGTGGCAAGGGGAGAGAATACAAGGCATAAATGGAGAAAAAAAGATTACTTGAGCAATAATTTTAAGATTTAAACAAGCCTTCTATTATTGCAAGGATGGCTTATGCCAATTTGCAAGATGGGGAAAATTAAATGAATTGAAATGTTTTATTAATTTGCTTTAATGAATAAATGAAATTAGTTTGTAGTTTGCTTTGAAAAACAAATGAAATTACAACCCCACTACAATGGTCATGTGGAGGCACAATGCCTACCTTTTGGCCAAGGTGGGTGTAAATAAAGAATTAAAAATTACATTTATTTGAAAGAATTAAAATGACTTGAAAGAAAAACAACACAACAATGGCACATGTGGAGGCGCAATGCCTACCTTTTGAGCCAAAGTGGGTACTATAAAAAATGAAAAATGACTTGGAAATAAAATGCAAACCCCACAACAATGGCTCAAGTGGAGGCACAATGCCTACCTTTTGGCCAAGGTGGGTGTAAAAACGAAAAGCAAGAAAGCAAGTCTAATCTATTACAATATCAGATTTTTGATGTAAACTTGAAAGAAGGCACACCCGAGAGACTCTCAAGGGTGGCTTACAATGATTTTAGAAGAGTAGGAAGGAGGGGGACTTGATGTCCAACTTGAAAATGCCTTTTGGAGGATTTTGGGGATAAAATACTTGTAGCAACTCTCCCTTGATGATAAAAATCTGCATAAAAATGTCAAAGGATAATTTCTAGAACATGCCACAAAATCATGAAACTTGTTAAGTTGAGTTAGCCCAATGATACAAAAATTTAACTAGAAAAATTGAAAATGATTTTGAAAACTTTGGTATCTATTATATATCATAGCAATATTTAGAAATGAGATAAAGGAGGAAGAGAATGTTAGATAATCTTAGAAATTTTGAATGATTAAAAGAGTTGGCTTTCCACTCTAAAGCCACTCCTCCAATCCTTTAGAGATTCCCAAAATAAGATTGCCTTTGGTAGACAAGGAAACAAGGAGGTGAGAGCATCCAAAGAAGCTTGCAAAATACTTTCAAAACTTACTAAGAAACTATCACAAGATCAATAGCAATACTACTACCAATAGCACCCAAGCAAAATACTTTTCTTGAGTCTCCAAGCATAAAATAGTGAAAGCAAAATGCAAAAAACAAATAGAAAGATATCACCTCAAAAATACACAATGGAGACACCAAGAAGACTCTCAATGCACACCATAGATTCTTCAAAGTTTCCTTTATTATCCACCAAAATGTTGCTACAAATACTTGTAGCAAGATTTACACATGAGAGAGCATAAGAAAGAGAGGGAGGAGAGAAATTTTGGCATAATAGACTTGCTATGAGAATAGATGAGAAAAGGAGGAGGAGGGGGTCCAATTTATAGGATAAAGTGAGGAGAGAGCCCACTTGGATGGGCTCTATTATTGCGCAGTTTGTAGTTTAGGTCAAATGGATAAAGGATAAGGGTCAAACTGGCGAAACAGGAACCTTCCCCAACCAATGTCACCTCGATGGGGGGCTCTTTCTGTTTAGGGAGGTTAGCCCAGGGGAGACGTCCTCGATAACCTGGGGTTTGAAGAGGCAAAGAATATAAGGTCAGGAGTTTAAGGTTTTTTCCTCCTCTTAGGTTACCACCAGTATCAGATATTTCGGCTAATCAGCCAATAAAGAAGTGAAATCCCTGTTGAGAACACTTGCCCGGAACAAGACAATAACAACACTTATATGTATATTTGCAGGTTATAATTCAAAGGGTTAGTACTTCTTGACTATCTGAGTTTATTCAATAAGCAATATTATAGACAAATGAGGTCAATGTTCTATAAGACATCTTATGCAAGATCACCAATTCATCAATGTCTATAATAATGACCAAGCCAATGTTACTTTCAATCAACAATAGCTCAATAAATGCTTGACATCAGCATTAATTGCTTTAATTGCTAGTTAGAAGGGTTGCTGCGTCAAGTATGACATCAGCCCTAGTTAGTGGCATTAGGGTTAGTTAGGGTTTCAAAAATGAAAGTTTTAAAAGATGATTTTGAACACTACAAGCTCAACGTTGTAAGTCTAACCAGTGCCTTAGGGTGAAATGGAGTCAAAAGCAAGGGCAAAATAAATCTTGGGAGGATTTAGAATTAAGAGATTGGAGGGTAGGGTTCTATGGTGTTGCAATGGTAGGGCCCTAGAATCAAAACCCTAAGGGAAGGAGGCTCATTCCGGTGTTGCTTAAGCAAGGCCTCATGCTCCTTCCTCTTTCTCTAAACACACATGGCAAAAGGGCTAGCTTCAAAGTATAGATCTAAGGGAGAAAAGTGTTGTAGGAGCAAGGCTTTTCAAACCCTAGAAGGTTAAAACCCTAGGTGTATATTTAACTAGGCCTAGGACGTCTCCTCTCTTCAACCTATAACTTTAATGCTAACTCAAAAAAAGGGAGAAAAGTGTAGAAACGGCTAGGCTATATCTTCCTTTATCAATGGCTAAAACAATTTCTCAAACATGGGGACATATAGAAATGACCTACTAGTGTGCTTGCTACCTAGGGTTTCAAGATTCAGCAATATAATAGCAATATAATAGAAAATGTAAGAAATTAAGCCTACAACCATTCACTTAAGAAGTTTTGCATGAAAAATTCACTTACATATCATGAAGAATTCATAATCAAACCCTAGTTGTAAACCTTCCATGAGAGAAAACACTATAAATGCCAAGAGAAATCCTCCAAGAAGAGTTGTGCCTCACTTCCAACACCAAAAATACCAAGCAAAAGGCTCTAAGATAGTCTCTCACAAGAGAGTGAGTTATGTTATATCCAAAATGAGGAAAAACATCCTCTATTTATACCAATCCATGACCTTTCAATTAAAAAATACGTCATTAAAACAGCTGACAAGGATGACTACAAAATTTACACTGCTTTAACATTAATTGCTAGAAAAATGTCACAATATGAGCAAAAGGTGGGACGTCAAGCCCTTCTGAGAGAGACGTTGGCCCTTTTTGGGAAAATCCAGCATTTATAAGTGAGACGTTGGCCCTTCTAGGGCATCATCCAAGCTGCCACACGTGCCAATAACCTCAGCACACTGCCACACGTTCAAGATAACGCTTAGCTCTCCTAGGTGACGTCCTGTCCATCAAAGGAAAACGTTCCATCTGCAGTGGGTGATTCCCCCTAGGCCGAGCTCTGCCAAAGTGTCCTGGGTGGAATGTCCTTCTTTCTTCCTGTGCAAAAGCTCATCACAACGTTGTCCTTTCTCTGCCATCCCAGCAACCATCTGATGGACTCTTCATCCCCATGGAGGTCAGAGCTAATCATATCCCCATGTGTACCGGTCCACCGGTACCTGTCTGTCGGGTATGGTCCTGCACATCAAAAACTTCGCCCTCCATGGGCTCATTAGTCCTCGGGATCATAGCAATGTCAATCATATTTCATCATTAAATTTATCAAATACATGCATGAAACCCCTAGCATATCATCTAATAGCTCCAAGACATTACACTGATCTACTATACAAAGTTGAAGAAATAGACAAAGCAACCTATTGGGCCAGTATCCATAAGAAGAAGAAAATTTCCACAGAATATTATTCAAGCCATGTTCATGAAGTGATATGGTCTAGGGATGTCCAGTCATAGTGAAGACCAGGGGTAGGTATTTTCCGTGGGTGCCTCTGTAGGAGGTGAGTTGTACCCGTCATGGATGCACTTTTTCCAAGCCCCTTTATTGCCTTTATTCTTTATTTATTGTTTTTTCTTTCTTTTTACTTCAAGGTCTGACTAGAGGACACTGCCTTGGCATGGTGACCAGAGATGATAGTGTTACCCACTGGTATTTTCGCAGAAATGATAAGGCTGTTTCGTGATGAGACCTCCCATCCTCTTGGTTAGGTCTTGTTTTGTTATTTTTCTTTGGGTCCCTTTTGTTTCTTATCGAGAGGCCTTTTATTTCCTTCTCAGGGATCCCTAGGCGAAGCATCTCTAGGTTTATTTCCTATGGCTTTTATCTTTTACCATCTTCTTTTACCCCCTGGGCCTTTAGCCCCTTCTTCCCATAGGACAAAGTGTAACCCCTCAAGTAGGTCATCCTAATGCCCATACTAAGAGAGTGGGATGGATGTATGGGAGATAAGATGTAAAGTGATAGTATGGTGGGAGAAGACGATGGCTCTTCAAATCCCCCCTGGTGGCTAACCAAAACCCATGGATACAAGCTTGCTAGGGCACCCCGTTAATCCCCCCAACAATGGTCAAGTGGGTTAGTGTAAGATCCAAGCAGTTATAAAAAATGTAAGGAACCCGATGCATATATAAGAAAGTTATAATGATCAAACATGATACATACCATGATACTTGGACCAATTACCTCATGGAGCAAGAGTCTTTTCTGATGCAACTCCAAGGCGATGGTGATGGAAGCTGCCACTGCTAACAGGACAAATCCGGTGAAGAAGAAGAAGGATGGGCCCTCTAGGGCCATGCTTGGATCAATTCTTCTCTTGGTACTCCATGTCTAGGACCTATGGGCCTCGAGACATGATCTCCTAGTTATCCCTAGAAAACGGGGATAACAAGCTCCAAGTGGCACCCATCCAAAGGAGGAGTGTCTCATCAAGGGGGGTGCACTTTTAGGGAAAGAGAGCAAGTTGAGGGTTGAGGGGTGAGTTGGGAAGGGGGAAACCCCCTTTCCCATTAATAAAAAGTGAAGTGGGGACAAGTGGGGAGGTTTTGAAATGTTTGGGGGGTCCCTATAGTATATTTTAATTTTTATGAGATATTGAGCAAAGAGCCGGGCACCCCTCTTCTAAGAGGATGGTCAATGTGGGTTGTGGGCTAAGAAAAGGGGGTCTTTACAAGTTGGAAATTATTTTCCCAACTTAGTAAAGGAAATTGGGACACTTCTCGCACTCGTTCTCATGACTTTAGTGACTTTTACAAAATTTGGTTATTTTAATTAAGCCAATTACATGGTGATTTTTGAACGACTTGGACTCCTCATGGACAATGTCCTAGCAAAACTTGTCCAAATGAGATAAGACTTGGTCCAAGGGTGTAGGAGTTAATGAAACATTTTATTTGAGTACTCTTACCCCTATACAAAATACCCAAGGACCACTTTTTTACATTTTACATAAAAAATAATTAAAAATCCCCAATTTGCAGGAATTTTAATTATTTTAAAAAAATCCTATCAAAACTTAATGGAATTCTGCAAGACTCTAGGAAATGTCTGGCATGGTCATTTACAACACTCCTAGATCTTAGTTACATAGGGATCAACCATTATAATTCCTTTCACCACTTTGGAGAATTATTGTGGGAGTGAAAAACTCAAGGGAAATTAATAAAGTTGGTTAGGCCAAATTAATAACGTGAGGAAAAAAAACACTCAGTGAAAGGGAATCCTCTAATGATAAAGTCCTAGGAAATTAACTTAAACTATGATCCATGCATACCCATTACATTATTATCCTACGCAGGGGAGCAGAAATTCCAATTACAACAAAATGTTGAAGGCCAAAACTGCCTTGTAGAACCAACAAGTCTTTAACTTGGTAGCACCATCAGGTGCATATCTTCATGGTACATGGAGTTGACCCCCTAGTTGAATAGGTGGTCAACAAACACTTTAACCTTTTCCTTCTCAAACCCCTAGGTCATCGGGGATGTCTCTCTTGGGCCATCAACACTAAACAAAAAGAGGTATCCTGTTGAGGTGATAGTGATAGGACAACCTCCTGTTACGCCAATTTGCCTTCCCTTACGCTTTTTCTTTGGAATAAGTACAAATTGAGCGATAACATTTCGGCGTTGTTGCCGGGGAACACTGAGTCAATTCTCCTCAAATATGACACTTTTCGGTAAGCCTTTCCTCAAAATCCTTTACTTTGCAAAGCTTACCTGGCGACTCCACTGAGGGTGATCCCCTCATCCCTTTCATAGTTTCGAGAAAATTATATGACGACTCCACTAATGACCAAACCAACCATGACTTCTCAATGGGACCCAGGAAACTTCAAACCTTTAGATATGAGTAAAATTGCGATATACCCTCGACAAATTCCCCCGAAGTACGAGAAATGGCTCCCTAGATTCACTGGTTGTGATGGGGATAGAGTCGACTATCACATGGGTGATTTTTGGGATTTCTTTCAACTCCATCCTATCAGTGATGATGCTAAAGATTTGGTAATGAAACTTTTCTCCGCCACTCTTCATGGCTGTTCTAGGAAAATCTCCCTGCGGATAGGTAGATCGCCTCTAAGAGCTTGACCTTAACTCTAGACAGAAAATGCTTAACATGGACACTGACTTCCTTTCAAATCAATCTAAACTAACACATGAGAAGGAAGGATGAAAGAAGTACCTTTTATCGATGTTTGTCCCTACACGCTCTGAGTTGCGCTCCAATCCTTTGCTCCTCGCTAAGTTATGTGGACAAAACAAGATACAACCACTTCCTACTCTATTGATATTAGTTTGAAAACAAATCTATCAATTAATGATAAGTTCATGTGACATTAGACACAAACTAGAAAGAAACAGGCCAAGTGTTTCATATTGATGAGAATAATGACAGCAGTACTTAAAATCGTAGATGTAAATGTGACAGCTTCGTCAAGTCCCCTTCGTCTAACCCTTGCCTGAAAGATCCACAACCTGGATAACAGTAGCTTCACTGATCACTCTCCTGTGGTTGACTATGAGTTTCCTCCAAGATCATAAGTTTCATATCTTCAGTTCTTCCCCCATCCTCTATGTTCCAACACCACTTATGAGATCATAAGTTTGGTGTAATTCTCCATTTCCAATTCTTCTTTCACCATTAGAAAGCTTGTTTATATAGCCTTGGAGAGGCTCAACAATCTTGAGATATCCTTGGGGAAGGTGAGGATTTTCCTCCTTCAGTTGAGGATCTGGACTATGGATTCGAGCTCAACTGTCTTTCCAAGAATGAAAAGATGCTTCCCCCATTCATCTCAACAGCTTAACAACTGCCCAGAATAGGTAGCGCTCCCTCAAAAGGACCATCAGAGCATTGTAGCGCTCCCTAGTAGGCTTTAGGGGGGCGCCAGTGCTCTCAAAATATATAATGCTCCCTCAAAAGGTCTAGGGGAGCGTTATAACACTCTCTGACAGTGTAAGGGGGAGCACCAGCGCTCCGAGATAGTGTAAGGGGGAGCGCTCCCCTCCAAAAACTCAGTTTTTGAGGTGCTTTCAGATGGAAAAAGGTTTGCAAGCCTGCTGACTCATTTCTTCTCTTCCAAATCAAATGTTTGAGGTGTTTCAAGTGTCCTCATGTCGTTACAGGCACGACATAGGCATCATGGCAGTATGCTTCCCTGACACTTGCGACACTTGTGAGAAACATGCGACACTTGCAACCTTGTGAGCAAAATGCGACACTTGCGAACTTTATAATGACGACACTTGCGACACTATCAAAGTGAGTAATTTTGATGTGTAACAGATTTCCCCCCAAAGTATGAAGTTAGAAGATAGGAACTGATAACTGAAATACTTTGTAGATGTTCAAGCAAGGGTATAGACTCAGAGAACCTGACGGAAGCTGCACACAAACATCCAACAAATATCATGACATGTTTCAAAAACAAAGGCAGGCATACCTATGCTTGGGTGATCAAGACTTAGCAGGATATGGCCGCCATAAAATACACTGCGGATCCATAATTGTATTGATAAAAAAGGTATAGCCACCGAAGATACAATGTGGATCTATACTCTGATGACTCGGACTGATCATAGCCACGAAGAATAGCCACGAAGAATACACAGTGGATCTACAAGATGACAAGACATAGCCACAACCAATACAAAGTGGATCTATGTTACAGTGTATGTGTTCTTTGTCCAATAGAAACTCCTTCGCAGCCCGGGCAAAGCATATATCAAAGTGATTACTCAACCCAGGGTCTTGTTACTGAGCCCAATGTGGTACAATTCTAACCATGTGAATAGATGTCTTGATGTCGAACATGGAAGAAACCACTTTATTACCGATCAATGGTGTGAACCGTTAACAAGTGCGAGGGAGATCACCATTAATGTCAATGATTCCCAAGGT
>CBVK0100286406.1:0-22798 GCA_900067695.1 Picea abies
ACCTGATCCATGAAAATTTGAGCCACCATGGATGCAGTAAATGGGTGGTGAAGAGCAAAAAAATGAGCATACTTGGAAAGGCGATCCACCACTACCATTATGACTGATTTATTCCCTGATTTGGGTAAGTATTTAATAAAGTCCATAGAGATATCCTTCCAAATGGCAGGGGGAATTGGAAGCGGTTGGAGGGTGCCTGGAGATTTGACTGTTTCTCCCTTGTTGCATTGACATACCTCACATTCATCCACAAACTTACAGATGTCCTGTTTCATACCATCCTAGAAAAAAGAACGTTTGACTCGATCATATGTTTTGGTGAACCTTGAGTGCTCCGCTGTGGGTGTAGCATGAAGCTCAGAAAGTACCGTGGATTTGAGCTTGGATTGTTTACTTAAATACAAGCAGTCTTTGTATCAAAGCTCATCCTGGAGCCATGAGTACCCTGGGGGAGCCTGAGCCTTGTTCTACAGTTGCTGGATCAGATGCGAACTTTTGGGGTCTTGAAGCCATTCCTATTTCACATCTTGCAGCGAGTCAGGTACAATGAAGGAAAGAGAAAAAAGGGATCCTTCGTCTTCATATTTCTGGGACAATGCATCCACCATGACATTGTCTTTGCCCTTCTTGTAAATGATCTCATAATCATATCCAAAGAGCTTAGTGACCCATTTTTGTTGCTCCTGGGAGGAAATGCGTTGTTCCAGAAAGTACTTGAGGCTTTGATGGTCGGTCTTAATTTGGAATCGTTGCCCCAAGAGATAAGGATGACATAATTCAACGACATGCAGAATTGCCAACATTTCTTTTTCATAAATGGGTTTGCCCAGCTTCTTTTCAGACAATTGTTTGCTAGTGAAGGCCAAAGGTTGACCCGCTTGCATAAGGACAATGCCAATTCCTTTCCCTGAGGCATCGCATTCCAACACAAATGTCTTTGTGAAGTCAGGAAGGCCAGAACTGGAGTGATGCACATGGCCGTCTTCAAAGTTTGAAAAGCTTGAGCAGCTGTTGGGGTCCAAGTGAAAGAGTTCTTTTTGAGGAGAGCCGTGAGAGGTGTTGCAATCTTTCCATAGTTCTTAAAAAACTTGCGATAATACCCTGTGAGGCCCAAAAATCCACACAAGCTTTTGAGAGTCTTTGGGTGCGGCCAGTCTTGCATAGCTTCAATCTTTTTCGGGTCCACCCTGACGCCATCCTTTCCCACCAGATGACCCAAGTATTCTACTTTGGATGCACCAAAAGAACATTTGGACTGTTTCAGGAAAAGCTGGTGCTAAGATATTAGGCTGAGAACTTGATCCACATGAGTAAGATGGTCTATCCATGTATTGCTATATATGAGGATATCATCAAAGAAAACTAAGACAAAATGATGGAGAAAAGGGCGGAAGACATGGTTCATGAGGCTCTGAAAGGTGTAGGGGGCGTTACACAAACCAAAGGGCATGACCAAAAACTCGTAGTGGCCCTCATGAGTGCGAAAGGTCGTCTTGGGAATGTCAGACTCTTTCATACGTATCTAGTGATAGATCGAGCAAAGATCAAGTTTGGTGAAGAATTGGGCGCTACTTAATTCATCTAGGAGGTCATCAATGACAGGAATGGGAAATTTGTCTTTGATGGTTAGTTTGTTGAGAGCACGGAAGTCAGGACACATTCTCTAAGAACCTTCTTTCTTCAGTACCATGACAACCAAAGAGGAGTAAGGGCTCGTACTAGGATGGATGACTCCGGTAGTAAGGAGTTCCTGGACCATTTTTTCAATTTCATTCTTTTGTGAAAAGGGGTGGCAATATGGACGTATATTGGGGGAAGGCTTCCTGGGACAAGGGGAATGGAATGATCATGGACACCGCAGGAAGGAGGGAGTCCTTGGGGAATGGAAAAGACTGTTTGATGTTTAGAAAGGAGGGCTTGGAGGTCTTGGGGCACGGGTGGGATCTTTGTGGCTTGTATGGCGTGGAGTTGGGCTATGACACCCAAATGACCTTTTTTGAGCAATTTTTCCATGCGATGAGAACTGATGACTTCAGGAGAACCCGCAGTGATGCCTTAAAATTTATATTTGTGGCCTCCTTGGTCAAATTGCATGGTTAAGTTCTGAAAATCCATGAGAATGGGACCCAAGGTTCTTAGCCATTCGACACCCAACACAATATCGCAACCGCCCATGTCAATAGAAAACATATGAGATTTGAGGTGGTAGTCACCTATTTGGAGACGCACATTTTCACAGTGCCCGCCACATTTCATAGAACCACCATTGGCAATCTTGATTTGGAAATTATTGACAGCATGGATGTAGCAATGGGTTTCTTGGGCAATGCGGCGATGAATAAAATTGTGGGTGTTGCCACTATCAACCAAGATGATGACCTTTCGGTGCTTGATGTAACCGATTATCTTGAGGGTTTGGGGGGCAGAGAAGCTGATGAGAGCATTGAGGGAAATGATTGGTTCCACTTCGGGAGGGTCAGAGGGAGGGTTTATGTCAGAAATTTCTGGTGACTCGAGCATAGGGGGGTTGTCAACATCTTCTTCCTAAATATCCTCAGAGATGGCCATAAAGAGATTTTGTTCCTTACATTTGTGGCCTGGGAAATATTTGTCATCACAATTATAATAGAGGCCTTTGAGTTGACGTTCATCCATTTCAGCCCTGGTCAATTTTTGGATTTTTAATGGGGCGGAGGGAGTAGTGGGGTTTACTGGTTTAGGGCACAGGATAAAGGAAGGCTTACGGTTTTGAGAGGAAACAATTTTTTGTGCTTCTTTAGCTTTTTTGGTAGCCTCCACCCAAGTCGTAGGGTGAGCCATGAGGACATGGGCCCGAATCTCCTCCTTGAGGCCACTGATAAAACACTCTTGAAAGAAAGCATTAGTCATGCCCTCTGTTCGAAAATCCAGATGCTCAAATGCAGCTATGAAGTCTTTGACTATGCCTGCTTGCTTCAATTTTGTTAAATGACCCAAATGGTTGGTGTCAGTGTCAAAGCGTTCATAAAGCTTAGCAACAAATTGGGTCCAAGCAATATACCCTTGACGGGAAGTTTTTCTCCATTGCCACCATTGCCAACGTTCTTGATCTAGATGGAGAACACCATACTGGAGTTTGGCAAAGTCATCTGTAATGTTGTAGAGAGAGAAATAGTGTTCCATTTGTGTGACCCAACCAGTGGGGTCCGAGCCATCAAATTTGGTTACATCCACCCGCGGAAGGCATATGTCCCTTTGAAAGTGATGGGGTTGAAAGGAATGGGAAGAAGTTTCACCTTCAGTCTTTTTATGTACCTCAGGAAAAGAGTCATTGGTAGAGAGCTTGAGTTTGGTGCAAAGTGATGCAAAGATAGATTCCAGCTGGGTGGTCAGTTCATGTTTGACTTCCGCCATTGCGGACTGCACAGCTACATTTATGGATGCATTCATGGAGGCAATAGTAGCACTGAGTTGTTGCACTTCTTGTTGCGTCTCAAGTAAACCAGATTGCAGGGTGTTGAAACGAGACTCTAGTTCTTGGTTACGGGTATGGGCCATGATGATGGGTGAACTGAAAAGGGAGCAGGCGGGGTCAGCAATTTTTGCAGAAAAATGATATGGATGAAAGTGATAAGGGAGAAGATATGAATCTAATGGAATAGGTCTCAAATAATGGTGAAAAAATTTCCATTTTTTTTTTTTTTACAGCTGCAGGGTTATGCTTTGGTCTGAAGAATGTTGTAGTGCTGAAATCCCCAAATTCTGAACCAGAGAGTATTTACTTAACAACCCAAACACATATGCGTGTCAATAGATCTCACCGGTTTAATTTGTTTATGTTGTTGTTTATGTTCCCCAAGGGTTAGCTATTCAAGGGTTCTACAGACAAGGGTTTGCCCTGTTCTATAGCTCTCTGATATACGTGCGGGGTCCAACAGTGGTACCCAACCCAATATCTCAGGGCACTAACTAAGGAGGATAGACCGTACCCTTAGTCGTACTACCCGACTACCCAGGTACTAGAGAGTATCTTCCCGAGTGTTGTTCTCGGTGACACCATAGCAGTCTGGCGACCAATAGGTTTATCTAAAGAGGGCTTCAAGAAATCTAGGCCGATCCGTACACAGGTGTTGTCTGATGCGCTACCACTCGAAGGGGTACCAACAGGGGTTACAAGGGTGGCCAACAAATGTGCGCTTAAGAACCACTTGTATTTCCTGCGTGTATGAATCCATCAACTGCGGGTTTATGCGCATAATGACAGATCTTTGTGGCTTAAAGACGTCGGAATATGTTTGTACCCTAAAAAAAAAATACCCACAATTTCTGCCAAGGAAAGTGCTCTGATACCACTTGCAAGATACCGGATATATAAAATATGCAGAACATAAATAAAATGCTAGAAATGGAAGAATAACAGTAAAATATCCATCATAATCTTCACAATACACAGTAATGATATATGAAATAGCAATAGAAAAGAACTTTGATTCAGAAAGCAATGTTCACAGGCCTCTTCGAGGGGGCAACCTCCAGTCGAGCAGCGCTCTGCTACAGTAATCTCCAAGCTAGGGTTTTCATACCCTCGACCCTTATTTATACTAAATATGTCTATTAAGAGAAGCATCTAGAGGAAGATCCTTCTAGAAGCGGAAGCTTCTATTAGGTCTTCTTACATCCACCTTATTCTATTTTATTGAAGCGGGTTAGGACCTTAACATAGTGGTTAGTGTGTTAGGAGATATGGGTTAAGGGTTAGTGTAATATGGGGTTAGTGGTAAGGGGGATAATGGTTTAGGGTTCAATAGGTAATGGTTTAATGAGTTAGGAGTTGGCGTTTTAGAGGTTATGGGTTAATGGGTTAGTGATTTGGAGTCTTGTAGGAGTTAGTGGGTTAGTTGTCAAGAATTAGTGTGTTACGGGTTGTGAGTCAGTGGGTTAGTATTTTTAGCCTATATAATGGGTTTGTGTGTTCATCATTAGGGGTTATTGGTTTACAGGGTTAGTGATTACTAGGTTAGATGTTAGTCAATTAATTTTAATTAGGAGTTAGTAGGTTAGATGTTAGTCAATTAATTTTAATTAGGAGTTAGTAGGTTAGGTGTTAGTCAATTAGTTCTCATCAGGGGTTAACGAACAAGTGACCATTAGTGGTTGGGTTTTAGGGGTTATGGATTTCTCTCTTGGTGGTTTAGGGATCATTAGGGGATATAAATTTAATTGGTTGGTGTGTTAGGGATATTGGTTAAATCTCAATTAGTCATTTAATATGTTAGTAAGGAAAAATTTATTATGTTATTGCTTAGTGGGTTAGGGTTTAATGTCTTAGTTGTCATCCAGTTAGTGGTTAGTGGGATAATTTTCATCCATGGTTAATGGGTTAGGGTTATGTGTTAGTGGGTTAGTATCTTTAGGGTTAGTGAGTTAGGTATTAGAGGGTTAGTGCATTAGGGGATCAAGGATTAGTGGGTTATGGGTTAGTGGATAATGTGTTGGGAATTAGAAGTCAAAGGGTCACATGTTAGTGTGTTAGGGATTATGAGTTAGTGCTTATGGGTATTAGGTTAATGGTTAGTGGGTTAGACATTAGAGTGTTTTTTTTAGAACTAGAGGAATTTGTAATTTCCTTGGATTACCTAGGCGAGACAAAAGTTCAAATCTAGGCCACTATAACCCCTAGATTAGTGCCAACAACATGCAATCCAGTGCCTAGCAATAAACTTATGACATAACAAGAGTCAAGAAGTTCGAAGACACACGTGCAAGGGGGGTCCCACTCTTGGGGGGAGTCTAACCTTATAGCCTTATCACAATAAGCCAAAATATCATTGTGGATTTGAACCTGGGTGAGGAGAGTGAGAGACCTGCCTCCCAACCATTTAGGTTAGGTATTGGAGTGTTAATATGTAGGAATGTAAGTGTCAATGAGTTAGTGGTAATTGTCTTAAAGGTTACGGGTTAGTAAATGAGTGCATTAGGGTTTAGTTCATTAGTTCATAATGGGTACTTAGTGGGTTAGGGGTTAGTGCGTTAGGGTTTAATGCATTAGTTATTAATGGGTTAGTGGGTTAGGGATTAGTTCTTTAGAAAATTAAAGGTTAGTAGGGTAGGCTTAATGGTTTTGGAGTTCAGGTAGGTTAGTAGATCAAGAGTTAGTGGGTTAAGGGCCATTAGGTATTAATGGGTTTATATGTTGTGGGTTAGTAGGTTATGAGTTGTTAAAGGTTATTGGGTTATGTAATCTAGGTTATTAACATAAAATAATAATTGAAATTTAAAAAAATAATATTTGTTAAAAACTTTAATCAAAGGTTTTATTTGTTTAGTTATTTTAAGTTATTATGGAGAACCATGTGACCAAAAGGAGATCTTGATGGAAAATGAGGCATGCCAGGCATGTTTTGGGTCTCTAATTATGATGCCAAAATGCTCATACTAGTGTTTTAATATGTTGTCTCATTTAATATTAAAACACTAAGTGGTCGTTGCAAAATTTTCAATATGTAGTAGTGATATCTTCCTTCATTTCATTCTCAACAAAATCTGGATTATGGACAACCTTCAATCTTCGAGCAAGTTTCTTCTCTCAAGTCCTTTATGATTTCACAACTACCCATCTTGTTAATTTCCTCTCCATCTCCCTTGTTTTGTTTTTCATCAAGCAACATCCCCTATGAAAGATTTTCTTTGAAATTCCAAAAACCAAGAGGATTCATTTCCTCGTCTTGAGGAATTTTTCCCTTTAAAATTCAAGTTGGTTGTTGGCTTTAAAGTTTCCCACAAATTATTTTTTAGAAATTTTAAAATGAGGTTTTAGTTTGGACCACACCTTCCCTTCATAATATTTTGGTCCCTAAAGAATCAACTTGAAGATGGAAATACTATTCCAACACACTTAATTCTTGGTATCCTTGCGAAATTTCCACCCAAGATTAAAGAAATGTATTCCATGGTAGATTTATTTGAGCATTAAATGCTCCATGGTTTGCAAGTGCAAAAATCTATTATTTCCCCTTGACCTTGACTATGAAAAATTGTCTCTTGGATGTACGGTTTCTAGGATGCTATTCTAGATGAAGCCTCCAACACTTATCTTCTCAATGTCTAGTTAACTTGAAATGATGGAAAACATTTCTATGGTTGCATAGGATGCTTGACATTCTCTTCTTGTTCATTTCCTTATTTTTTTTATGTCTTGCATCTTCCATCAAGAATCCACTTAGTGGTCTTTCATTCTACAAAAGGAACGTACATTAGAGTGCCAACAATTATCATCCTTGTGGCCTTTCTTCTTATAATATATTCAAACCAAAAATTCCTGGTCATGCCTCTTTGGTTTTCATTTGTTCTTGTTGGCTTGTTTTGTTGGTCCCCCAAGTATTGGTACATATTTGGGTCATGGAAACATCCCTTTGTTGCCCTTGTTCAAGATTCTACAAGAATATTGGAATGGTTTGTTGTCCATTCCATTTTCCACAGTTTAAATGGCTTCTTATTCAATTCCTCTTACTTTAACAAAGGTTATCTTGGTGTTTCTAGCTTGAGCTAAGCTACACTTACTCACTCTCTCTTGTCCACCAAAACCTAGGCCTTGATGTTTGACCCTATGTTCAACTACAATGGGGATTATAATAACTTGGATTTCCTAGCCCTTGATTATTACAGTCCATTTATTTCATGATCTTGGAATTGATGTCTCTGGTATGATTTTCAAAAATACCAAAGGGTTCTTGAGAAAGGACCTTGGAGAATGAACTTATCATGCTCGTATTTTTCATGGTATTGGCTTCTGTAGTAGAAATGGAAGGTTTATTTTCTTCCTTGGTCTATTGGAAAACTACATATAACTTCACCAATGTATCCTCCAGGTTATTTTCCAACTCTTGGTGTTGCAGTTGAGCCATCGTTTGAGTTAGCCTTTTCTTTTGTCAATCATCTAGTTGAATTACCTTTTCTCCCACTTGAAAGAGATGAACTTTTCTCTTTTCCCAATCTTCCATAATAATGGTGAGAGAATATGAACATTCAACAAAGTGCTCCTTTAAAAAAGGTAACATTTTAGCAACGTCATTTTTCAGCCTTGTGATCCTCTCTTTCAATTGTTGATTCTTTTCTTGGATGTGCACATTGGTGGCTCTTAAGTATTATAACCTCTCTTTCAATTTCATTGTTTTTCCCATGATGGGTCTATTTTCTCCTCAAAGTTCATCAACTACTTTAAAGTTAGGGATTCAACTGATCTAATACCAATATAATATTTAAACAAGAGATGTATAGCCCACACATCTCACCAACATGGATCGTTTTGCAGAAATGGAGTTTGATGTGTATGAAATCTACAATTACTCGCCAACAAGGATGAAAGAATGACATTGTTCTTTGTGCAATTTTGAGTGAAAACCTTCTCTTCTTCTAATCATCAATAGGAAAAAAAATGGTTATGCTCTAGGATTGGTTTTAACTCTTGGATTGCGTGTTATACAAAGCCAAGACCAATTCCAACTACAACATTCAAGTACACTCTAACAATATTGAGTTTAGGATTTTGTACAATATGCCAATCAACAACACAGTACAATTATCCTATTCAAAATTGATTTCAAAATTTGATATTTTTCTTGCAATGCCAATTAATTAGGAGAAAATTCATAATGCTAAACTTAAACACTTGGCAATATCAAACTCTATTAAGATACATATTGATACACTTTCACACGCTTCTCTACCCATTGAAAACAAAAACACATGTAAATTTTCCAACAAAGTAATAACCCTGCTATTTGACAGTACCTACAAACCAATTAAGCCAATGGACATCACTCCCTACTCCAATAGGTGTGCTACTCTTGCACACTTTTCCCTAGATTCTATCGGAAGTAATGTCAATGGCTCTCACATTGAATTTTTACAATAGATGTGATATCCAAATCTAAAACAAGCCACTAATCTACCTATTCACATGCATACATTCCAACGATGCAAAAACATTTGTCACTGTCACATCATTATAAAATGTGTATATTGGGAGTGTTTTGGTGAAAGATAAATGATGTCAACCAACGATCAAATTTGAACCCATCCCATCCCTTCTAAAGGGTTCCAACTCATCATAGAAGGGTTTTTCCAAATTTTCCCTTCAAAAACAATTTAAGAATTAAATTTAACATGTCCAATGGGAAGTGCGAAATTAATTAAAATATTTCAAAAGAAGGGAAACCTTTTAAATATCCTGCCAAAATTAATTTTAAGATGCACCAGAAAATATACCAAATATGGGATTTAACATCTATATTTAAGGATCCAGAGTCTGAATGATTTCAAGTTTGATCTGAATTCAGACCTCACGTTGAAAGATATGCTATAATTACACCCCACCTAAGAATTGTTTTATGTCCATGCTTTCCTATTCTTCACGTACCATTTGCTATTGTCGTAGCACTTTTAATTTGGTGTTAAATAAAATTTTGGGCAGATGAATCCTTACACAATCTCCATTGTTCATATGGATCCTATGGTAGGGCTCAACTTTTTGAAGCTCATCATTTCACACTAGCTCACTCTCATTCTCTCATTTGATTTTGCATAGCTTCTCCTCGAAGCTATAGTTCTGATCTACATATGAATCCATAGATGACCTTCTCATTGATTGCTAACTAATTTATCTCATATAAATTTACCCTATGGTTTGGTTCTAAGAACTTGTTGAAATTCTTTGATGAGAACTTGTTTACGACTCGTGAGATCATCCTCAAGTTTCCTATTGAATTAGGGAGGAAAACCTATGTGTAGAAGGGTAAGTGGTCGATGCTCCATGCAAATACAATTTCCTTTTAGGACATAGATGGAGTTACACCATGACATTTATGGTCTCATTAGTTTTTAGAGTTATTTTCAATGGCCCATTTGGTCAATACCAGGAAAGATATTTGTTTTGTTGTCAACACTCAGTCAGTTCATGGTGGAGCCTAGGAGAGTGCACTGGGTGGCAGAAAAACATGTGCTAAGGTATTTTTATTGTACAATAGATTATGGTTTGAACTATCAGAGAGGAGATGGAGTTCGTCTAGTTGGTTATACAGACTTGGATTGGGCACGATGTGTCAATGACAGGAAAAGCACTTTAGCGTGTTGTTTTGGATTGGGATCAACAGGTGTGTCTTAGTTCAGTTGGAAATAAAATTCAGTGGCTTTGAGTTCTGCAGAGGCTAAGTATATGGCATCCAGTCAGGCCAGTTGTGAGGCCCTTTGTCTTCACAAGATGCCGATGGGATTGTTCGGTGTGCAGTTGAGGCCTACTGTGATTACTGTGATAATCAGAATTGCATTAAACTCTCGGAGAATCCAGTTTTTCATTACTGGTCTAAGCATATCGAGATTCGTTATCACTTCATCCATGACTATATTCAAAGAGGAGTTGTGGAGCTACAGTACATATATACAGAGGATCAGGTTGCAGACATACTCACCAAGGCATTGGGAAAAGGCAAGTTTGTATTTTTCAGGGACAAGCTTGGAGTGGTGAGTAACACTTTCCTAGGTAAGAGGGAGTGTTAAATTTTTAAATTAAATAAAGGAACTAGGCAAGTGTTTCTCATCCCTAGGCGCCTAAGGGGTGAGAAAGTGCCTAATGTGGGCCCTAGTCATTTAATTTGTGAGATGCAAATTAAAAGGCGACTTTATGACTTTAGTGAGGGTGAATGAAGAGACATAAAATCTAAGCCACTCATCTAATCTAATCTCAGCCATTGGATTGGGAAACCCCTCACCTACCTCATGAGGTCGATTAGGGTTGGAGGGTGCACCCTTTGTTGGGTTGTTGATTCATTTTTGAGAGAGCAAGAGAGAGAGAATTTTCAAGCAGCAAGAGAGCAATCATTTCTGAGAGTTAGGGCACACATTCCAAGGCATTTTTTTAGCATAGAAATTGAGGCAAGGAGTTCATCATTTACAGGAGGCCGTACAACATGGATTCCAACATATGTAGAGTCTTTTGTATGCACAGAAATTGAGAAACAAAACAACACTAAATTATGTCCATACGATACAGATTTTATCAGTCCGTACAACCATATTTGGCACAATTTTCGAGGAGGAACAGATAGATGTACTCAGGCCATAGCATACAAATTTCATACAGTTCTGTACAGTCCTTTATTGGCACAGAAATCAAGGCAGGTTGTTGTGTGCTTTTTCTGAAAAGTTTGGCATGGTTTTCAAGGCAGTCGTGCATCCATTAATGCGCCTAGAAAACTGTTGAAGTTGTTGGTACATATTTTGAGGAATTTGTACAATAGTTTGGAGGCACATAAATAAAGGAGAAGACCTGCAATTTATTGCAAAAAATTCTGGAAAGAATTTTGAGGAGTTTGACTTAATTCCTGTGTGAAGACTTGGCACGGTTACCGAGATAAGTTTGTCATTTAAAGTTCTAAAGATGATTATGCCGTAACAAAATTTCTCTGAAGCTCCTAAATAATAAAAATCTCCCTCTCTCACTGGTTTTCCCCTTGTGGGTTTTTCCAGGGTCAAAGTTAGACCAAAAATATCTGTATCAATATTTTATGAGTTTTATGTGCCGCTGATATTTTATTTCTACGTTATAAACAATGTTCAGAATCCTCATGTTTTAGTTCTGAAATTAATTTTCTACTAAGTTTTATTTGTTGATATAAAACTGGGTTTGGGCATTAAACATTGGCTGAAAAATCAACGAGACTAAAACTCGGTTGGGTTTTGAAAATTTACATTAAGGAATTAGGGTTGTTGACTAATCTAAGTCATTGGGTTAGGGTTTTGTATGCCGCTGGATCCTATATGTATATTTTATTGTAAACTGTGTATCACTATGAATGAATATAGAATATGTTGTTTTTCTCGGTTTGGGTTTCCAGGGGAAAATATCTGAGTAATGTTTTTATTTTCCATTGTATATTTTCTGTTCTTTTACTAAAAATCTATTTGCAGTAAATATTGTACAAGGTTAAAATCTACACATGTGAGAGTTGATATCAATACATGTTATTCACTTGAATCATAATTTTTTTTGTTCTTTTGAGTAGGTTCATCATCCTCTATAACATGATCATGATGTCTTTTATACTTTCATTTTCTGATCTAATTGTTTATGTGAGGATAATTTCTAGAAATATGTCCCATCTTCTCGCAGTTGAAGCATTTGTAGCTTGAATAATCCTTTTGAGTCTTTTGTGACGTTTTAAACTTCTTGTCAGAATGAACCTCTTTTCTATTGTTTCCATTTCTTGTATGTGCTGCCAGTGCTTGATTTTCATCATCGTCCAACTTTTCTTCTCTTGTTGCCAATCTAACTTCTTCTTGAGTGCAATCTTCCCATAGCATGCTAAAGTTTGTTAGTTTTCTTCTGGAAAAAGTTCCTTTAATAAATGATTCCCAAGACTTTGGGATACCATTCAATGTAGTCATTACTAGCTCAGCTTCTTCAACTGTGTCTCCAATGGCTTCAAGTTTTTCTTTGATTTGAGATACCCTTGTGAACTAGGATTGAATGGTTTTTGAATTATGCATCTTCACATTCTTGAGCTGTGTCATCAATGTCATCGTCTGGTTGATATTATTTCCTTCATATAATCAGGATAGATCATGAAACATTTGCTTCAAGGTTTTTAATGATGAGACATGAAGGATCAAGTGATCCTTGATAGATTCTGCAATGACCCTCTTTTCCTAAACCAAATTCTTCTTGTACTTTTCCTTAGACTCATATCCCTCTAGCTCTTGAAATTCTTCCTAAATGAATCCTTCTAGATCATTCTCTTCTAGAATGAGCATTACTCTATATTTCCATGCTTGAAATTTATCATCACCCTCAAGCTTCTCATCAAGCTTAATGCTAGAAGTCATTCTTCCCTAGGATCTAAAAATATGACAAAAAATGAAACTTTGCATAAATCAATTTTGGACTTACCAGTGAGAGTGTTATGCCAAGGTGACCTCCTTTTTCAAGGATCTGCTACAACTTCACCCTTTAATTTCCCAAACGTCTTGACCTAGGGTTTTATAAAGAAACCCTAATTTTCCAACTTTTGAATTTTGGAGATATGATTCGGGATAATGATACACCTTGATTTGATGTCCTTCCTAGTTCCTTGTAAGTGCTCAATGAGCTTGACAATAGGGGAAACTGACAATCTTCCTTCTAGTGGTTAGATGTTTTTGAAGGAAACCAAATCTGAACCCATGTTAAAAAAAATTGTATACTTGTTTTACCATAGGCAATGTTACACCATTGTCACCCAACCATAGGCACTTACACGTATCGCCCTCGAGCACAATAACCTTTTCTTAGATAGATTTTGTACATGAAGAAAGTCCTTTAAGGTAAACCCTAATAATAAATACCAAGACGATTGCAGCAACAACACAATACCAAGAGAGCGTACATTTACTAAGAGAAGCGCAAAAGAGAGAGATACTATAAATACTTTTCCCTAACTGTTGCAGTTGTTTCTCGTCAGACTTGCGGCTTAACTACTACAACTATTGCTCCTCATACTTGCATCCTAGATAAGTGAGTGTGAGTGTGCTAAAGAGGTATCACCTTACATCTATTTATACTAGCATGTCCAAGTGACTTTTCATGTGGGTTCGACTTCACTTTCTGTAGCCTTCTAATTCTTTATTATTATCCTCCTTTGGTTGAATTCTCTTCTAGGGTATTTCCACATCTATTTAATGGTTCTCTTGCTTCCAGAATCTTTTCTTCTAAGCACAAAGGTTATACTGGAGGTTAATACCTCCCCCGACTACCAAAACATCAACAACTGATGCTTTTAGAGTCTCTAACACTTGCATGAGATATGAGATGTGATCTTCCTAGGTAGAGATATAAACGAATATGTCATCCAAATAAAATATTAAAAATGAATCTAAATAGGGATGTAATACATCATTCATCAATTTCATAAATGTAGCTCATTAATTACATAAACCAAAAGGCATGACAATCCATTCATACATACCTTTCCTTTTCTTGAAGGTGGTATTGCAAGTGTCTTCTTCTTTAACATGTACCTACTAGTATCTTTATTTGAGATCCAACTTGGTGAAGTACTTGGCATGTTGCAACTAGTATAACAAATCATTGATCATGGGTAGAGGATACTCATTCTTGAGTGTGATCTTGTTCAATGCTATGTAGTCAATACACATCCACTAAGTACCATCCTTGTTGGGTATTATGATGATAGGTGATCCACAAGGTGGGGTTCTTGGTCGAATTACTCCCTACTCCATCAGTCGATGCAACTATTACTTCAGTCTGTCTTCTTCTAGAATAACTATCTATACAACCCTAAATTTATTAATGGGGATTCAGGAAGAAACTATGTCTCATGTTCCATTTCCCTCTTGGGTGGTAACCCTTTAGGCTTCCGGAACACTCCTCTATATGGCTACAAAAAATCCTCCAACTGACATTTCTTCTCTTTAGTACATCCCTCCAAGGATGTATTTTCTCTTACCAATTCATCATCCAACTATTTCTCTATTAATAAAAGAAATAGATGCTTCTTACTATACATTTAATCAACTTTTTGTCTCAGATGGAACTTACAAAAGAGATCTTTGACTTACCTTTGTGTGTGTTTATGATGTAAGAATTCACATCCTTGATCCTTGATCGGGTTGTACTCGTTTTCTCTCATCATGGAGATCACATCCCTCATATACACGTAGGGGCTTCCAAAAACTACATTACACATGTTAAGGGGTAATACAACTAACTCCACTTCATCCATAAAACATGCACTTATAACAAACTTGATCTTACATTGTTTCACAACCTTGAGATTTTCATCTTTGTTTAGCCATCCTAATGGATATGGGATAAGATGATCATGAACTTACAATCCAGGCTTTCAAAACAAATTAAATAATATGAGGTTGGCCTATGAATGAGAATCAAATAAAGCATCCACCTTGGTATTTTTGACCTAGATATTAATGTGGAAGGTTTTAGTCATATTCTTCTCTTCCTTGTGATGAAGGATACTCAAATTCACCTATTTCTACATTGAGGTGCATATAATATTCTCATCCACATTTGAGTTGCTATATACCAAGTTGCCTGAATCTATGGCTAGTAGGTTCTTCTTCTTGACATCCTTCATACAATTCTTTGGACTCATCTCTGAATGTAGCTTCCAACACTTATCATCGGTGTAACCATTGATATTACAATGCTTGTAGTGTTTGTTTGTATCCTTGCACTAATATGTAGTGTTTGTTGTCTTGTTGTCTTTTCCTTTCCACTTCTCCTTCCCCTCCTTGGAAGCATCTTGGTGATATTTATGTTTAGAACTAATTGGTTATCCTTTCTTATTACCTTTGTTCTCTAGGTATTGTGCTTGCACATGGGATACATCAATGGTACTTGGTTTGAAGATCATCAATTAATTTTGCAAATAACTATGTAGACCCTCTAGATAATTGAGAAGTACATATGGGTTTTTGGGAGAGATACCCAACATAATCACCATCTTCCTAAATTGGTGGTGTACTCTTGCACACTCTGCCCTTGCCTCTTCGTGAAGTAATGCCATTGGATCCACTAGTCTACATACTCAATAGGGTAGAAATGGGACTTTATGAGGGTTCTAAAACCCCCCCACTTAGTTATTTGTGGATCACCCTCCATCTTAAGTCCTCCATGTGGATTTCCCCCTAAGTTAGTGCATGACCCTCTAGTTTTAGTTGGGAACATGAATTTTTTTTCTCTTCATCTACATTATAGAAACTAAAATGGACTTTTAATTGTTGCAACAAGCCATTCAATTTAAAAACATCAATGTCACCTTGGTATGGCTTGATTTCAAATTTCACTTCCATTTTAAATAGAGGTTGTGAAGGAGTGATGGCGCTTGAACTTGGTTGCTCTTTCTTGGGCTCTTTTTTTTACTCATCTTCTGCGTATTCACTATCTCCAATTTTCTCTTCCAACACAACTTCTGAGTTAGAGCTGCCAACCTCCCCAAAAGGTTTGAAATTGTTTTCTAGAGCCACCATGAGGAGGGCCATGTTGCAAGAGATATGAGTGTCTTGTTCTTCTAGCCTTGAAAATCTTTCTTCTACTACATCACAAAGTTCAATGGACTTGTCCATCATGGATAGGGTTATACAACTTCCTTCTTAAGCCAATTCCTAGATCCTACAACTTTCCAAAAATACCCCAAAGAAAAATGTTATGATACCAATATGATCCATAAAATTCCATGGATACAACAGTGGAACAATTCATCACAACATATTTTGAAATATTATGAAATATTTTGATATGCAAATTTATTTCCTTGGATCTCATATTTACCATCACTTGATTATTTTCAGATTTATGAAAATAAATGAAATTCAAAAATAAAAGAACAAGAAAATAAACACACCATCCACACTAATGAACAAAAGATGTATCATGGAAAGCTCAAAATGGGAGAAAACCTAGCTAGAAGGTAAGGCCTATGCTTTGCTCTCTTTTCTTTGGTTATGAACTGCAAATACAAAGAAAGGGGCACTCACTATGGAGTTTCCTAAATTACTGTTATAAAATCTTCTTCCTTCTTTGTTATGCTTTCGAATCCAACTCCTAGATTCTTCACTCAACTATGGAACAAGTACAATGCTAAGAGAATGGAATCCCTCTCCTTATAGTGGCCTAGTATTTAACACGATTTGATAACCAACTAGGGTTATGGTTTTTGCATGCCTTAACCCTGAATTAATGTTAGGGTTTTGGACTTTCTATTATAATCTTGAAAGTCCACATGTGGCTATTATTACATGTGAGAAATGGGGGATGTTGTGCCATCCACTTGGTATGATGGTGGTCAACAAGGTATGTCAACTTGTTAGATGCATAACTTCTGCACCATTGAAGTAATTTTCACATCATTGGAAAGATCTAGGTGTGTAGAACAATGTTAGGGGCTAGTAGTTGTTCTCACAAATTTTTGACCCCAAAAAGTGCCATTTGATGCCTCAAAATGACTTTTAAAGGTTTTGAACCCTAAATATCCAAACTAAAGCCTACCATTAAAATGAGCTCTCCAAACCAATTCCTCCATTTTTTTCACAAAAAAAATACCAAAATAAATAACAACTTATATAATAACATATTGGAAATTAATGCATATTTACATATCCCACTTTTCTAAAGCATGGATTGTTTCACTTTTACTCATCTTTTTTCATGAGCTCCATTATTATACTCTAAGTAAAAAGCTTTGACATTTTTTCTAAAACTATACAGTTTAACTCTTAATAGTTTTTTAACAATAAAAAAAATTAACTTTCCCACTAACTTTCAATAACATAATTAATTCTTCTACCACTTATATTTTTATTACTTGTTATGTACACATCGACCAACACCCACGACATAAAGGTGATTGATTGGATTACGTAATTCTCAAAAACCGCGTGTTCAGATATCTCTCTATTTTCTCGAGTAAGGACATCCACTTCAGTATTCTAACTTCATACTCCATACTCACTATGAAGTTTCTGAAGGCTTTTGTTCAATGCACCACCAAAGCACATAAGCTGCCTCCTTAAGTAACTTGGTTAATAGAAGGAAGTTCTCTTATTCTCCTTGACATCACATCTTAATGAAATTGCATTGGTCACAAGTACAAACAGACTAACAACATTGAACTTCAAAGGAAATCTATCATTTAAAAGATAAAAAATATCAAAGAGAGAAACCCAGATATAAGTACAAACAGGCTAACAACATTGAACTTCAAAGGAAATGTATCATTTAAAAGATAAAAAATATCAAAGAGAGAAATCCAGATGTAGACATATACTTCATATCAAATCTACTGTGCAATTTATGCTTGTATACCCTGTCAAAGCTTATAAATAAATAGCATAGCATCACAGGTGAAATTAAAAGGATTTTTAGATTTATATACAATGCAGAGCACAAGTTTCTCATAGAATTTGAACCACATACTGCAAGATTTGGAGATTATGGTTATTATAATGTATAGTTTTTTATATTAATATTAATATTAATTTATTTTTAAGTTTACAGTTAAGCAATACATCAAATTAGTGTATGAGATCTTTTTGTTTCTGAGACAAGGAAGGGACAAGTAAACCACAAGTAAGTCCCAAGTAAGTCCTTCGCAGAATCATTTGACAGGTAAAGTCGTGTCTACTGATATATACATATCTACCTCTCTGGATTTGAACTTATAACCTCTTAAAATGAAACACAAGTTAATAAAAATTAGAAATTCCCAACCCTCATTGAAATATGTACCAATTGTCTCATTGGAATATTGACTAGTTATCTGTAACAAGCGAAAAGTCCCTCTTTGATATCTGGTACCTGGTTCTGTTGCTCAACCTTCATCCTCTTCCATGTTGCGAAATATGGCAAGGTGACAGTTATTTATTTCTTCAGCCATTTTTATCATGTTATTTTTCCTGTAGTTTAGCGTGGAGAAAACGAACATAAACTGCAACTCCTTCAACCCATTCCAATAACCTATTCTTCATATAATCTGGATCTTCCATTCTAAGGCCGACCTTGAGATCGCCATCATGATCCGAAAGGCACATTTTTTCAAAATCAATAAACACTGGGTCATCATTCGCATCTGCAACAGAATATTTACCCTCCTCAGCTGATATGGTTGCAGGTTTTTCCTCTGCGGGCTTGGGATGATCCCCTTCCACTGCCATCGGCATGTTAACAGTTTCTTCTTCGACCATGCGATGCCATGGCTTCTCTAAAGCCCAACTGTCGTGGCGTATATTTCTATTTTCCCTTGCGTTTGCAGTCTTCTTTGCTTAATTTCCACCAGTCAATCTGCCTTGCTTGGCTCGCCTTCGATGATCTGAAAAAATCGTTGGGATAAATTAGTCTCCTGACCTGTAATAACGTCCTGTAATGTTCTGCTCAGAGATTCGAAGGCCGGTCACCCCAATACAGCCAAATTACAGATAACCAACAGAACATCTCGCCTTCGATGGTCTGAAAAAATCGTTGGGATAAATTAGTCTCCTGACCTGTAATAACGTCCTGTAATGTTCTGCTCAGAGATTCGAAGCCCGGTCACCCCAATACAGCCAAATTACAGATAACCAACAGAACATCCGGATTCGTACTATGAAATTGCTGTTTTCTTGCCCTATATAGAGAAATTATGGCTTCTGAGAGCCCGAAATTTTGTCAGTCCGTGCGGTGGAAGCTTCACTAGACAAACACGACAGATTCCTGATTGGCATGCATAGTCGTGTCGTGTTCATTGACCATCCGGTTGCGTCGATTAAATTGACCATCCAGTTGCGTCGATTAAGCAAACGGATTGATCTGAAAATAACGCATATATTTTTTCTTCTATAACGAATAACGGGCCAGATAATATTAGAGAGCTGCAATATTCAACACGGCATGAGTTGCCTCTGATAGTAGATTCAATAATAATATGATCCAATAATAATATTGACATTTGTTGATTTTTTAATGATAATATCTCCATAATGTTTTTGGGTTTTTACTTGCCCGAGATATGTATTGTCGAGGTCTCTATTTTATCTCATTCCCTTTAACACACCCAACACCATAGTATTCTTGTAAATAATATTTAATGCAAACATATTTTCAGTAAAAGAAAATAAAAGATACAATGGAAAATACAAACATTATACAAAGATTTTTCCTCTCAAAACCAAAACCCTGAAAACTAACATATTCTATATTCATTCATAGTGATACATTGTTTACAATACAATATGCATATAGGAGCCAATGACATCCAAAACCCTAACCCAATGGATTGGATTAGTCAACAACCCTAATTCCTTAACCGGAAATATGTAACAACCCTAATTGAATAAATGTTTAAGGTTTATTAAGTAAAAAAAATCTATTTAGGGGATTAATTGTCTTAACATGGTATTAATTAAACAAAGATTGATCTAATGATATTAATTAAGTAGTTATTAATTAATTAAAGGTTAGGATAACATATTAATTGTGAGAGGATAAAATAATAAAGGAATGGATAAGGGGCAATAACCAGGAGTGGGTAAGGAAGTAAATGCATGAGGCAGTGAAGGAAGGATATGGAGGCGGAGGAGGTTTACGAAGGGGATTATCATTTTGACGGGAGATTTTTTTTGGGGGGGCTCTAGGGAATTTGCAGAGAGGGGAGTTGTGTTTTGGACTCAGATTGGATCAGTACAAGCACCAGTTTGCTGGAGGTTTTGGGCACGGGGGCTAGGATATCCATATGATATCCTGGAGCTAGGAAGTTGACCTAGTTGGCAGGGTGGAACAAGGTTTTGGGCAGTGTTTACACAGTGCAGTAGCCGTCAACAAGGCAAGCGAACAAACGGAGGGTTAGCATCAGACCCACATAATTAAAATTGTGTATTGTTTTATTTTGCTATAAAATTTTATTAATTGTGGATAAATCTATATGCGAATGTGCTCAATTAAAGGAATTTTTTTTTGAATTTTACTAATATGCTCAATATAGAGGAATTATTGAAATTTTACTACGCCTAACCTACAAACAAAACAGAGAAATTTTAATAAAAATAAAAATAAAATAAATAAATGCAATACGAATTTTAACACGAATTTACTAAAGTAAAACAAGCTACTAGGGTTGTTACAGAAATATTTGAGTATCATAACAAAATCTTTATGACATCTAAAATGAAGTTAATTAAAAAAATTACATCCTAAAATTTGTGTGAGAAACATATAGCTGCTGAAAACTACGATCAACCCTAAACCTACCCCTACTTGTTGAGAAACTGAATATTTGTCCCAAACTTCCATAATATCATACTTCTATGAATGTCTGGATAAATTAGAGCATTGTATTATTGGCAAGTGAACTATTCGAACATTATAATCAAGAATCAATAACCATGCAACGACCTTAATTTCTGTGACTTGCATCGCAAAAAAAAACCAATATGAAATAGAAGCACATAAAGAAAGATTGTTAGGTAACTAAGGCTCTGGTTCGCAGTAGTAGAGCACAGGCTGCCACTGGTGTCGAAGAATATATTTCATGACTGTGCAATGATTCCATGGAGATTGAATTTATAAACAGTGGCAAGCTAATGGCACCCACAATCTATCACACCAAACCCAATACATTAGAGGGGATGTAATTAAATCCCAAACAGAGACCTGGCCATATAACACAATACATAAATTTTTTATATTGGGTTGGAAAAGCTCAAGGCTCAAGTATAACTCCATAATCCGTGCTTAAGATGCACCCACGTTCTTCCTATAGCTTGGCAGGTCTACACCTGCAGCTTACAAATTTTCAGTCATCATGAACTAAACGTTTATGAATCTCCAAGCATCACGGTCTGGTCGATTACCAATTTTCAGTGTAAAGCTGTTGAATTGGATTAAACCAAGGAAATTAAGTGTGAACCCAACTCACGAACAAGATTGTCAGGGTTGAACTGCTGCAGTCAGCCTTTGGATATACAGAGATAACAAACACAAAAGTTGGGGTCCATTAAAAGTGAAAATTCAAAGGTCCTTTCTCAAAAGTAAGGAAGGAAGGCAAGTCCCATGGGGAATTGAGGTTGTTGATGCCTAGGTCTCTTTGCAATTGATATTCTGTGTACATAATATATCAACGAGAAATGGTCTTGTGATAAATTTGCAGATGCATTGTATCAAAATAAAGAAATGCATTGAAGGGACAAATAACAAATAGGTTTATCAGTTCTAGATTCTGACTATGAAAGGGTCCGACCTCCGATAAGAACAGGAACCCAAGCTTTCAATCTTCCATTGTGCAAGCTTTGCAGTTGTCTCCACCTTTGACTCCTTCATGTTTGCTGCTCTTCTTCTTTTCTTTTTCTTTCTGGTTGATGCCAATTGTAGTTATATGCACAAATTTGCAGATGGAAACAACAAGGGGAGAGGTTAAGGAGCGAGAATGGGCTTGTTGGGAAAAACATTTCATCGGGGGGTTGTTCCTGTCTCCTGCTGGACCCACTGTCGCCATTACTGACCTATAATAATAGTGTAGTTGTAACCATTTCTGATTGAATACTTTGTAGCGCTACAGTTGACGCCATAGATACCACTGCTAAAGCAAGAGGAGTAGCATATTTTCGATGATCCTCCTTTTCTTTGAAGGAAAGCACTATAAGAGTATTTAAGGCCCATGTCAACTCACTCTTTAACCCACTCTATAGTGCCATGACAATTCTTTGGTTGTTCTGATCCATTGCTGGTTCAATGCTTCGATGGTGATGCTGCCAAAACCCTCCAGTCAGGAAGTGGAAAACAACATACAACGAAGAGACTTCTTTTTCTTCTTTAAGGAGTCAGCTATTACAGCAACAGAAAGAGCCTTCAACTGCAAATCAAGAGACTGAGAACCAACCGCTCGAACGCCATTCCCTGCATTTCTGAGGTTAAACGTCCAAAAAGAAAAGCTCAACGCTACATTGGCTGAGCGAGGAAGGTCTCGGTGGATGAGAAGGAGGCGACAGAGGAAGGACGCGTAGAGTTCAAAGAGCTGGCAGGTGTAGGGTTTTAGGGTTAGGTACGAAAAGCAAGGCAGATTTTTAGGTTTAGGTATGAAGAGCAAGGCGGGCACGTGGAATCCATGCGTGCCCGCATTCTTTTTTTTTTTAAATTATTTTGATTTTTTTAATGTTTTTGTTTACTAAAATTTATATATATATTTTTTGTGTGTTTGTTTATTTTTGTACTATTTTAATTGTAAAAATAATTTAGTGTAAATATATATATATATATATATATATATATACAAATAATTTA
>CBVK0100286407.1:0-22798 GCA_900067695.1 Picea abies
CCTTGCCCTATCTACTATTTCAAAGACCCCCCCCTTCCTCACCTATAATTCACACACTCTTCTATTATTTGTGATAGCATGGAGTTGCTTTGTCTGCGGCCTCAGTCTTGATAGTTTGTTGTTGAAGTTCTGAAGTGTGGAGCAGCCCCTTGTTTGCTGTAGTGATTCCTTGGAGGTCAGCCGCAGCCTCCCTCCTGATCTCCTGTGCATTCCAAGTGCTGCCGCGGGTGTCTTTTGCTGCCTTCTCCTGTAGCTGCTGTCCTCCTTTGTAGCAGCCGTCTCTTTCTTGTGGCCACGCTTTGCTGTAACAGTTGTGTGCTTGCTGGAGGGGTGCCGCGGCCTCAAAGTGTTGGCTGTAATATTATTCGCTGAGGGTTCCACATCATATTGTTGTAGGATTGGTTTTGCTGAAGGTGCTCAATCCTATACTGCTGTAGCATAGTCTACTCTGGGTGCCATGTCCTGTCTCAGCTGTGGGTTTTCAATTAAGGATATGACCCTTATACAGATCTGTTGTCTTGTGTATTTTATTCCTTGTCTTTGTGGGGTGGATCTTCCACAGTAGAAGCAAGGGTTTACCTACAGACCTGTGGGTATAGATCTGAGGTTTTCTTTGGCTAGGAAGGGTTTGGGTCCTTGGTGTCTTTTGTTCTAGAAACCCTAAGCTTGGTGGCTTGAAAGTTCCTTCAACCTTGGCATATAAGATCTTTTGTAGATCCTTGAACTGAACCTTTGTCTGAGCATAACAATTGGAGCTACACCTTTTGTGGTTGCTGTGACTTCTTCTGAGGTAGGTTGTTGTACCAGGTATGTTTCCCTCTTGCTTTCTTTATGTTAGATCTGATCTTATTAGAGATTTGTTTAGAATCATTTAAGCAGAGCTTTAACACTGTGTTACTTAGATCTATTGTTGTATCTAATGAGCTGTTCTATGATCTGAATATATAGATCTGCTGTTGTTGTCTATGATCTTTAACTTGCTCATCATATAGATCTATTGTCATTTGATCTTAGTTTAAAGCTATGCTGTTAGATCTATCTGAGTTCTTCTCTTCTGCTGTCACTTTACATTATAGATCCATCTTTCATATGCTATTACTTCTATTTAAGTTCCAGATCTGAGTTGATTTAGCATTGAATTTAAAAGTGACTATTGTTCTACATTATTACCCTAAAATCTAACAATTATGTGTTTAAGAGGTCCTTGTTTCTTGTGGAGAAGTGTTTCATTGCTCTCAGAACCTTAGGGCGAGCATCTAGAAGGATAATGATTGGCTTTTAACTTTTGTCAGCTACAACACCTCTGGGCCTTTAGCCCCTTCTTCCTATGAAATGAGGTACAATCCCTTCTTGGGTCAATAAGCTTGAAACCCAAAAGATGAGGAAACTGAGGGGAAGAAGTATGGAAAGTGGTAAGTATGAGTGAGAATGGTACAATAACCCTTCAAGGAACCACCCAGTAGCAACCCTTTTCCCAAAGGTGACCTAGTTACTAGGAAACCATGTCACTCATCAAGGTGAAACTAGAAAAAAAGGTATAATTTTCAAGCAAACATTCCATAATCAAGAAAGGATTCTTTGCAACATGTTCAAATGCTTCAAATATTAAAGTGACATTTACCACAACACCAAACTTGTTACCTAATGAAGCAAGACCTGTTGTCCTCTGGGACCAAGTCGATGTAGTGGATGTTGCTCTATTGCTAGTGATGAGTGGTGATCAACATGGATAGGAGGGACCCTGCGGGCTCTGCTGCTCAATCTAACTCTCGACACTCCATGTCTGCTACTTGTGGGCCTCGAGACATGATCTCCTTAGTTACTCCTAGACTAGTGGGTAACAATGCCCAAGGGTTTCCCCATGATATTTTCCTTGGGGAAAAAATAAAAGAGAAAATTTATGGGAGAGGTTGGAATTCATGACATCTATATATAAAGAATTATCTCTTTCTTTGAAGATGGAATTATGGATCAATTAGAAACAAAGTTGCTCGACCAATAGGGAGAGGAAATGCCTAAGCACCTCTAATTGTCCTAGTTTCCCTTCAAGCTCCATTCTTCTTGCAGCAAGAGAGCATTATGAATAAATTAATGACAAAATCAGAGCCAAGGAAGACTATTCGATAGTTTTGCCTACAATGTTGGAGGGAAGCAAGGCTAACCCCCTTCTCCACCCTCCTTGCGTTATATATTGACAAAATGGAAGAGTAGATAAACACGAAAGTTGGAGTAATAAAAATTGCAAGGCCAATAATGTTGATGTTGTAGCTTCGAGCAGGTATTCTCACATGGCCTTGGTGTTGGGCATGTAAGAATCTTTGTTGGCACCTCGTTACAGTTTCGGTTCGGTGAAAATGCCCTTGGAATGAAGTTGGGGCTTCATGGGCTTTGTGGGCTTGTCTTGGGGCTTCACACCCACATAGAAGAATAAAATATTCTAATTTAATATTAAGCTACTTGTAGAGCTTTTATTCACCCTTAGAGCTATATATAAAGGTGATGTGATTTTCAATTCTTGTGTGGAGTCTTGGTGACCTCAATCCAGCCACTTGGTGACCTCAGCCAACCATGGAGAGAGGCTGCTAGGCCTCAGTTCTGTTGTTCTATGTTTGTCTTGGGCAGGTTCCAACCAGAGAAGGGTCGAGTAGGGCAGACCAAGGCTAGGTGGGCAACCACAGATTCTAGAGGACGCTCGGCCTAGGGAGATAGGGCTACCGCAGGCCCTAATAGAAGGCTTGGACTAGTGGAAAGAGGTAGTCACGACCTTGAGAAGGCTCGGCCTGCAACAGAGATCAGCCACTGATTTTTCTGGGTTGTTGAGGAGTTGCTACGAGTGGAGGACAACAGTTCTGGAAGATTGTTATAACAGATTTTGTGGGTTGTAACAACAGACTTTGGACAATTTCTAAGGCTGTCACAGCTAGCATAATAAAAGCAGTTTTGAGGCTAATTTTGTCTACCAACAATGAGATAAAGAGGGCCAAGTTAGGTCTGGTTTTGCTATTCCTACTGAATACAAGGCATCTCAGGTAGCAGATCTATTCTTCAGAGAAGTGCTCAAACTCCATGGCCTTCCAAGGAAGAAAGTCAGTTATTGAGATAGCAGGTTTCTTAGTGCATTTTGGTAGGAGCTATTCAGGTTATCCGGGACGGAGTTGACACCTAGCACTAGCTATCACCCCCAGACTGACAGGCAAACCGAGATAGTAAACAAATGGATCGAGGTGTACCTAAGGAACTATGTGTCAGGACAGTAGCAAGCATGGATAAAATGGTTGCATCTCAGGGAGCATTGTTGCAGCACTACTCATCACATGTCCATCATGATGAGCCCATTTAGGGCATTATACGGCTATGACACCCCATCTTTTGTGGACTTGGCATTTGGAGAGAGACAAGCTCCTAAGGCCAAGGACAAGTTACAGGAAAGCCAAAACATCTTAAGAGTTCTGAAGGAGAATCTGCAGACCGCTCAGAATTAGCAGAAAATGTATGCAAACAGACACAAGCTAGAAAGCAGCTTTGAGGTGGGAGATTTTGTCTTTCTTAGATTGCAGCCATACAGACAATCGTCATTGAAGAAGAGTGGTGCAAAGAAGCTTAAGCGCCGCTTCTACAGAACAACAAAGTGATCAGGGGAATTGGGGAAGTAGCATACGAGTTGGAGCTACCAGAGGGCAGCAGGATCCACAACACCTTCCATGTATCTTGCCTCAAGAAGGCATGGGACAGCAAGTCTTTGATTCAGCAGATCTTCCTCCACTATATGAGGAACGACAATTGCTTCTAGCTCCGAAGAGGATAGTTGATGTCAAGGAGCGGAGATTGTGGAGCAAGGTCATTCGAGAGTATTTGGTTGTATGGAGAGGATTGTCCGCAGAAGATGCTACTTGGGAAGGGGAGCAGATCTACAGCACCCTAATCTGGAATTGCTTGGGGACAAGCAATCTTGGGAAGGGAGGACTGTAATGTCCCCTTCCAATTGACCATGATGGAAGGCAACTCATTAGCGTATACAACTCATGTATGCTATAGTCAACAAGGAAAAAGGGAGTCAAGGTGGTTTATTTGGTGTCACTAGGTAAAAAGATTGATAAACATTAAAAGTGACATTAAATAAAATAAACAATTATATTTAAATGGAATTGGAAAGAAAATAAAGTAAAAATTTGATTTGGTCAAAATGGGGGAAGGTCCAAAGGAAGGATAAATAGAGGAGCAACCCTTCCCCTTGGTATTATGTTTTGATATCTTATTGAGTGCTCTTGTAGCCAGCGTTTTCATTGGGGTTTTGGGCAAAACCCTTCCACTGCAGGTTTAGTTTCGGTGGTGCAATATCCACCCTAGCTAGACAAACAGGGGGATTCATCTGGAATACTCATTTGAGTTCATTGTGGTGCTTGATTTCATTCCTAAGAGAATTTGAAGGCATATCAGCTTGCGCAAGGGGTTTGTAGCACTTTTTCGGAGAAGGCCGATCGTCAAGACCACAGGTGCCAAGAGGGTTTTGCACACCTAGGAAAGGAGGCATCCCCGTGGGTTGAGCAAGGTTCGTCCCACGAGGCCCCGCAGGTGTCCCACGAGGACCCCTGTGAATTGGGGTTTGCAGCAACTCACCGGATTGGGTCTATGAAGAATTCTGAAGAAGTTGGAGGACCATTCGCTGAGCAAACAGCACTAGAGCAGAACAAAGGAGGGCTTGGAGAGCCTTGGGCTCCAAATAGTGGCATCATTCCAGGTTTAATTGTGTTGTTTCTATATTAGATTGTGATGCTACTTGGCAACCATTAGTTTGTATGCTTAGTAGTATTTTGCAGCTGTTATTACAACCCTTAGTTATCATTGTACTGATTTTGGGAGTTTCCAACCATAATAAGATGCCATGGTTATCTGCTTTATTTTATGTGTAATGGGTATATGATCTATGCTTCTATTTGGCACTTCCAGCAGCACTAATACAAACTGTTTGATAAAATCACACAAAGAAAAATAATAATTTTAGGTAGTACACATATATTCCCCATCTACCCTAGCTGGGGACATTACAACCTCGTTGCACTTTCGGCTCAGTGAAAACACCCTAGGAATGAAGTTGGGGCTTCACACCCACATAGAAGAATAAAATATTCTAATTTAATGTTGAGCTACTTGAAGGCTCTTATGTTGGCATGTTTTCAGACAGAAGGCAAAGTATGATGGTTGGCATGAAAGTATGATGGTTGGCATGTTTAACAGGCAAAGTATTCTTGTCATTGATGGCAAGATCAGATTATTCCTATGGCAAGATCAGATTATTCCTGTCATTGATGGCATCGATGGAAAAACAGGGACAGAAGTAATTTCAGGAAGACCAGCAGCACAACTCACACAGAGTCGATAAGTTCAGGAAGACCAGCAGCGCAACAATGATCGAATGACAAGATCGAAGTATTGGTCAAACTCCATTTCGGAGTTTTGGCTATCGAGATTTCAGATATCAGGAGATGGAAATGTCAAGGTTCTTTACAACAAGAGTCCCGAAATCGCGAAATGCGAAACGCCGATATGATTGGTCAAACTCCATTTCGGAGTTTTGGCTATCAGGATTTCGAATATCGGGAGAAGGAAATGTCAAGGTTCTTTACAACAGGAGTCCTGAAATTGCGAAATACGAAACGTCGAAATCTCGTCAACCGTCCATCTCAGGGGATTATGTGAGTCATCTGATCACTTTGGAGTTTCAGAAATTGGGAGATGGAGATGTCAAGAACTCCTACTATAGGAGTCCCGAAGTCGCGAACCCCGAAATTGCGATATGCGAAATCGCGAAGAGATCTAGACCGTCAAATCATCTAGAATGTGGACTGTTGATCCAACTCCCTTTCGGAGTTTCGGAAATCGGGAGATGGAGATGTCAAGAACTCCTACCATAGGAATCCCGAAGTCGCGAACCCTGAAATCGCGAAGAGATTTGGACCGTCGAATCATCTAGAGTGTGGACCGTTGATCCGACTCCATTTCGAAGCTTCGGATATCGGGACATGGAGCGTCAAGAAACTCTACCATAGGAATGCCGAAATCCCGAAATGACGAAATGCGAAACACGTTTTGGCTCAACCTGTGGTCGCAGCCATTGGTCACATCAGCGAAAGATTAAGGAAGGAGCTAGTTCAGACAAGCTCCATTTCGGAGTTTCAGGGATCAGGGCATGGAGAGTAACGAAATCTTTACCACGGGGATCCCAAAATGCCGAAGTGCGAAATGGCAAAATAAACGCAAGATTCTTTGAATTCAATCTAACGGTGCAGGTGAAGTTGAATAAGATTGCAGGGCTACTGTTGCGCTTCTCAGTGTAACAGCTAGAGACAAATGATGGTCTCGACCAAAGGACTCGAAGAGGACTTAGTGTGATCGCCAGAGGAGAGGAAGAGTCTCAAGGCATCTTCCAGTGGAATGAGGACTATTGATACAGGCGATTGACAGATGGAAGAGGATTGAAGTCTGTAACTGAAACAGAAAGTATAAGCTCAACTATGCCAGAGAAGACGAAGAGTCTAGACTGCCAGAGAGGCTGAGGAATCTCAGCATGACATCCTATGATGCTGAATGCGTGGGCAAACCGCCAGAGAAGCTGAAGGGTTACCATGATGATCAGACAGAGCACTCGAGATGTGGAAGAGATTAACGCAGTGTGAGCAAGTTGAGGCATGGTGTACAAGGCATGCACAAGGTGCACAGAAGCTATCAGGACACGGTACAGAAAAGTGATGAGGTTGTTGTTGTTGTCAAGCATGATTCAGGTGTGAGCAAGGAGGCAGAGCACAGCAGTAGAAATGCACAGAAGAGGAATGGTGCATTGAAGGGACATGGCGCAGAGAGCATAAAATGCAGAAGAACAGAAAGTGCAAGCCGTGTGCAGAAGACATTGATGCAGACAGAGCAGAGCAGTGTAACAGAACAGCAACAAGGCCGGTAAGCTATTGAAGAACTTTATATCGCTGTAATAAGTTTTAGTAACAAAGAATTTAGATTTCAGGGTGGTTGGGAGGTGCTAGGGAGGACCGGTGTCCTCAGCGGTTCAAGTGGGTGCTTGAACATAGGGAGTTGGTGCTTCCTTCTAGTCAGTGCTAGACCAGGGAGTTGGTGCTTCCTTCTAGTCGGTGCTAGAGAAACCAGGGAGTTGGTGCTTCCTTCTAGTTGGTGCTAGAGAAAACAGAGAGTTAGTGCTCTCAGCAAGTTGCAGCTTGCAAAAACAGAGGTTGTAGCCTCACAATGAGAAGGTGCTCATATGTATGATAATGTAAAGAATGTAAAAATTACTTATCATATAAAGAAGAAGAGGTGTTTACCCTGTATGGGTTTCCTCAAGAAAATCTGTCTCTATGTATCTCATATGTGTGACTGATGCTGAATATGCTATTGCTTATTGCCCTGCATCATTGTGATTGTCATTGAGTGCTTTGTAAAGAATTAAAAATAAGTATAATTGTTCAAGCTCGGTAAACAATTGATTCACCCCCCCTCTCAGTTGTCCAACATCTTACTCACCCTTAGAGCTATATATAAAGGTGATGTGACATTCAATTCTTAAGTGGAGTCTTTGTGAGCTTAGTCCAACCACTTGGTGACCTCAGTCAGCCATGGAGAGAGGTTGTTGGGCCTTAGTTTTGTTGTTCTTTGTTTGTCTTGGGCATGTTCCGACCAAAGAAGGGCTAAGTGGGGAAGACTAAGGCTAGGTGGGCAACCGTAGATTCTAGAGGAGGCTAGGCCTAGGGAGATAGGGTTGTTACAAGTCCTAAGAGAAGGCTCGGCCTGGTGGAAAGAGGTAGTCGCATCCTTGAGAATGCTCGACCTGCAACAGAGGGAAGCCACTAATTTTTCTAGGCTGTTGAGGAGCTACTACAAGTGGAGGACAACAATTTTGGAGGGTTGTTACAACCCTTGTTTTAAAAAACGGTGAATCGGAACCGGAACCGACCGATTTTATCGATTTGATGGTCGATCGGTTCAAACCGACCAATAAACTGAACCGGTCGACCAGTTTGGTCCCTAAAACCTAAAACCTAAGTAACAGAGAAGTACTTGGCTCATGTTTTCTCATGCAAGTTGGAGTTGTAAGGTGTTTTGGTGTGCATCTGAGGGTTATTTTGCCTTACTGATGCTATTTAAAGAGGTCCCCACCCCCTCCATTTCACCCACCCTAGTAATTAATGGTAATGTTAAATTCTTAAAGTAAAAGGATGAAAATGAAAGATATCTCCTTTATCTTACATTTTCATCCTTTCACTTAAATTTTTAACATTAACATTAATTGTTTCAAGATGTTTGAGAGTGGTTCCAACCTCATTGGACTTCATATGGAGAAAGTAGAATTTTAAGTCCCATTGAAAATTCAACAGACTTAACATTTTTCAGGATTTCAAGATTGGCAAGATTGCAATGTTTCCATTGGATTCTATCATGTATGAGTGTATGGAACTGACATTTAATCAAGAGAACCAAGCCCTTTATGTTGGTGGCATTGATTGTTGAACTCTTTTGTCACGACCCCAGTAAAAATGTACCCTTCACTTAAGTATAAACTCTTCTACTGAACTCTTCTCTTTGTCGTCGTGTCAGGTGACTTAGTAGTGTATGTGCACACCAACCTCCATCTTATATACAGGCAGAGAGAAGAGTGGTTGAAGGGAAAGACAAAGATGTGGGATGTGTTTTCTGATGATATGGGTTTGAACAACAGTGTTGAGTTGGCATTAGCCAACTTGGATCTTAATGAACTAGTGCTAGAGCCGGTCACTTTTGATGATGGTGATCCTCTTGAGGGGTCATCCTCCAGAGTCCACATCAACAAATGCACGGATTGCATTGGATATAGGGGAGGAGGAGGAGGATGGAGGAGAGAGCAGTGGTAGTGATGCCAATCTTGATGATTATGACATGGAGGACCACTGATAGTCATGACTCATGAGCCATGAGATTCTTCCATCTACGGTTCTAGTATCTACCCTATGGCTATTTTGTATTTGTCATTGGCATTCCCACCTATAGCATTAGTGACTCTAGCTTAGTATGTTATTTGATGTTGTAGAGGCCATTTAGAGCCTCCTTGATTATGTATTTATGTTCCGATCTCTAGATATGTATTGCACTTGGTGTCGTTTTGATATATTCATGAGCAAACTTTGGATATGTTGTCTCTAATGCTTTGGAAACATGATTTAAAATCTTAAAAATAAAAAATTTTTGTTAAAATTTAAATATTTTATGTATTTTTTAAAAAACTGGTTCATTGAAACTAGTTCGACCGGTTCAGGTTGGACCCTGGACCGGTTCCGATGCAGGTTTTGATTTTTAAAACTATGGTTACAACAGATTTTGTGGGTTGTAACAACAGACTTTTGGAACAGACTTCGGACAGTTTTTGACGCTGTCAAACCCAGCATAACAACAGCAATTTTGGGGCTAATTTTGTGTGCCAACAGTGAGATAAAGAGGGTTGAGTTAGGCCTGGTTCTTCTATGGAGCAGCCATGGACTGTTGTTGTCACAGACTTGTGTTAAAGGCTATGTTGAGGCATGTGTGAGGGATGGTACAAAGAAAGGAGGGTTGAGGGAAGCTAGGAGGGATCAGACCCTCACCCTATAGCCACCCATGTGACCAGAAAGGTAGAGATTGGGTGCAGACTGTAGTGAAGGAAGGAAAGGAGCAAGCCGGGCGCTAAAAGGACTCAGCCGCAGTCTAGTAACCTCAGCTATGGATAGTGGATAAGGTTGGATAGACTCAGCTAGACATATGTAAGGGTTGCAGAGGCAGTGGAGAGTTTGGAGGGGCAATGCCCTAACTCTCAACTTCAGTGCAGCAGACTTGGACACGAAAACCAGGAGGGTTTCTACAGTGTCTTGTAAGTCTTTTGGTATCTTTCTTTTATGTAAGGTTGGGCCATTGTCCCTGGTACGGGAGCCCATTGCTCTAGGTTTAAGAACAAGATTTTTGGGCATTAAATTCATGTGTTCTATGCTGATCTAATTGCTAGTGTTTTTATTTCCGTTGTGCTAAGTAGTTAGGCATCTCAGTGTGTTTATGTTTACAGTTCAAATTGTGTAATTTTGTGTGTTCTATTGAGAACATAGACCAAACCTAAGGTGTGTGTGCACCGAGTCTGGTGCACTATGAAATCTAACAAATAACCAAAATACTTTTGTAGGCAAATGATGTAATCAGGATCTTTGGAATGATACAATCCTCCGAGAACACTTGACAACCTTGAAATAATTGTGTGAATAGGTTGAAATGAGTGCTAGCACAAGCAAAACCAGGGCATTGGCCTCTTCACTAAATTGGAAACCAAATCAAGTACAGATCAACTTCAAGAGCAAATAGTTAGAATAATGAAAAATTACAAATACTTGGGACTAATCAACAAAATATTAAACTACGACACATACACAAGGAAGAGACTACATCCAAAATGGAAGGCAATCTTCATGATTTAAAGGAGACATAGAACAACAAAATTTTGGGATTGGAGCATGATACGATACCTATTACCTAGTTCCTCATAACATCGGTATTTTTGTACAAATGTGAGGTATGGGGAACAAACATTCCCAACCACGGGTGGAACAATATAGAGAAAGTTAAAACACACTTAATAACAAGCTCACTCAAGATTAAACAACTAACACTTACAACATTTTGTTGGTTGAAACAAGCCTATGTCCATTGAAATTAGAAGCAGTGAAGAAGACAAACTTAGATAAGTAGAGAATGGAAACATTGGAAAACAACAAACTTTCGTGTAAAGTTCGTAAAAGAAAATTAAAGAGAAAGAACACATAGGACCTACAGTGGCAACGATGGTTTCAACACGAACATTATAGAAAACAATAGCCCCATAGACAAAATAGAGCTCAGATTGCACACAAAAGACTACTACATAAATGGTAAATGTAAAAGGCAAATTAGGAGAAAACAACAATGTTACATTGACAATCTCAACCCAATGGAGGAAAAAAAATTCGATTACTTGTATGCACACATTTCATGAAGAGAAAAGCGAGTGGTGGCCTAACTAAGCTCGATTTCTCATCCAACGAAAAATCAATAGTTGCAATAAATCCCTCCCATGATTAGCTCTTGGTTTATTGACGATGTTTCTTATTGTGGCAATAGGTTCAGCTTCGAATGGTTTTGGAGGGTGCCTCTATCCCATTTTGTTCATGATTCGCCTTGCTAGATTGATCTTAATTAGCTTCATAATAGTAAAGTCATGACTAATGGTCGGGAACCAACTCCCATGGGCCGCGAATTGAAGCAAAGAGATGGGAAGTGTGAAAGGAGGATAAAAGAGATAAAATGTCAAGTCTACAAAAGGAAACAAAGCAACACGTGTTGCCACATTGTATGTATGATATTTTACTCTTTTTATATAAAATGCTTCCTTTGGATATTACTATAAACAAGAACAAGAAATGTATATCGGCATTACATACATACACACATACATACATGTGTACATACATACATACATACATATACATAAATATAGTGTTAAAATTAATGCAGTTGCAAGAGCCATTCTCCGGGAAGATGGCAAAGACCCTAGTTGTGATCTAGGGCCCCCAGTGCACTCCTAGGGTTCTTGGTCTAGGACAAAGTAGTTAGAGCCATGGCAAAAGACCCTAGTTGGGCCCCCCAGTGTATTGCTAGGGTTCTTGGTCAGGGACCAAGCAGTTTGATGATATAAGTCCCTAGATGTGTTCTAGCGCCCCTGGATATGTTCCAGGGAATCCTTGCTCAGCACTTGGATTGATCCTTGGTTGTGTACCTAGTGGTTAAGACCCTAGTTGTGATCTAGGTCCCCCAAAAGTGTTATGGGGTATCCTAGTCTGGGACCAGGCAGATTCTTGGTCTGAGTACTAAGCCGAGATGATGTGCGATTTTCTTCTCTCCCGGGATGGTCCATGTGACCTAGGAGCAATTAAAAAGAACGACATGATCACGTCATTTCCCTTCCTCATATGTTGGGATGATAAAAAACTTATAACCTATATTTTGGGACTCTTATGGACAAACTGCCATTAAAGAAGGACTTGACCTTTGACCTTGTCTTATTGTTAATTGTTGAATCCCCTTGCTTGAGTTATGCCTCCCAAAATTTATGTTCGTGTGTTGGTTCGATTTTATTTATTGAACTTTACTTTCTCCTAATGAAAGTTGGCTGCTTTTATTTTTAAAACCATCCTCATTTGATTTAATTTATTATTGACTTTACCATTTGATGTTTTTAATTGGTAAATTATTATTTATTATTTTTAAGGGTTAACCTAGCCCTAAAGTTATGGCAAGTGGACTAATAGGTTAGCCCTACCTCACCTACCTCAACTATTTAAAGAAGTAGCCTCTCCCTCATTTGACACACTTTGCTCATATGATCTCCTCCTCCAATTTGACGTTGAGACTGAGGTTTGTTGTGGCCCTTCGGGTCAGGTTTATAAGGTCTTTCTCAAGTCTCTCTTATGTGTGTCAGCCTGCCATTGGTCTATCTCTGCTAGCAGAATTTTAAGTGAGGACTATTGATGTTTTTCTACCTGTCGTGAGTCTTCCGTGCCAATCGTTTCATCTTCAGAGCTTGTCGTTGGACTAGTGGTGTCTTCCCTTGCTTGTTCTTGGTTGCTCCAAACTATCGTGGGTCTTTTTGTGCTTGACGTTGAGGTTGTTGATCTGTTGAGTGTTGCACTTGATGCTTGTTGGGTGTCGCACTTGATATTTTGTTGATGCTACCCTTGTTGGTTTGATGGTACAACACTTGGTATTTCAGCAGGTGCCACCCCTATGTTTGTTGGTACAGCCCTTGGTATTTCAGTAGGTGCCACCCCTGTATTTTTGTTGTGCTCCCTTGTGTCTAAGAATAAGGGCTGATTTTTTTTAGACGATTGATATTTGAATTAGCTTGAAGAAGGTACTTGTGTTGGACTGAATATAGCTTTGCCTTTCTAGCCCTAGTTTGGATAGGGGTTTGCACTGTTTTGATTGTGGTTTATCCAGCTTGTTGAGTTATAATTTTTTCCTATCAATCTAGGAGTCCTTCTTGGCTTTATTCCCATGCCCATGAGGAGATCTACCTTGAGGGTTTGATCTATGATTTTTCTAAGCTTTTTCTAAGCATACATTGGAGAAAGTTAACAACAGCAAATCAGGTACCTTTGTTCTTTATTACAGCTAAGGTAATATTCAGATATGTGTTCACTAATGCTGTTAAGTTATGCACCATAGATTTTTTATGCTTTGTTGGTCATAATTACAGTAGCTATTGATGTGAAAAAAATTTAAGAATTTTTGTTTCTAGCTACCCTATTGTTTTACCTTTAAAATCTAACATGGTATCAGAGCTTAGGGCATGAAAAGAGCTCATTTGTGGCAGACTTTTGAGCCTGCATAGATCCTCTCTTAAGGGTTTGTATTTCAGATCAGCAGTAAGTTTGTTTTGTATCAGATCTCTTCTGTAAACAGTTTTCAGTATGGCTTCATCTTCAGTCAAAGCAGAAGATAGGCTTGAAGGGGCTTCAAACTTCAATGCCTGGAAGGCTAGGGTCTTCAATATCCTGGAAGAAAGTGACTTGAATGAGTTGGTTACCAGGGTAGTGGAAGAACCTGCTACAAATCCAGGAAGAGCGGCCTATAAGAAGAAGCACGCCAAAGCCAAGAGGGTCATTTTTGACTCAGTTAAAGATAGTATGATGCCTCTTATTGCTCACCTAAGGACAACAAAGGAATGCTTTGATGCCCTAGCCAACTTGTATGAAAAGAAGGCCCCAACTCAGAAGAGGACCTTGAAGAAACAACTATGTACATTAAAGATGGGAAAGATGAAACCATCTCTACCTTCTTTTCCAAAATTGCCCAAACAAGAGATCAGCTTGCAACAATTGGAATTGCAGTAGATAATGATCACCTTGTACAAACAGCAATAGATGGTCTTTCAAAATTATGGGAGACATTTCTCTCATCTGTAAATGGAAGAGAAGTTCAACCCAACTTCGAGAGATAATGGCATGATTGCTTAGAAGAAGAGCGCAAAATTAAAAGCAGAAATGAACCCTCCACTGTGAAAGATCATGCTCTTTCCGCCAAGGCCAAGAAATGGAAGAGGTTTCCTCAACACAAAGGCAAAGGTAAGAAACCTCAAGGTAAACACTCTCATCCTCACTCTCATCCTCACTCTCATTTATCTAAAGTAAGATGCTTTAACTGTAACAAGCTAGGTCATTATGCAAAAGACTGCAGGAACCCTCCTTCAAAGCAGAAACGAAAAGGAAGGTTTCATGCTTTAGTTGCAACTGAGGAAGAAGAGCCTCAAAGAAAGAGAACCAGAACTGCCTCTAAAGAAAAAAAGCAACGCAGAGAGAGTTATCTTGTTTCAGCGCTCTCTGGTGTTGTCACCAAATCAGAAGAAATATGGTTAGTGGACAGCGGGGCCTCCAAGCACATGGCAGGCTTCAAACAGAGCCTTGTGAACTACCGAGATAAGAAGTTCAATGTGAAGGTAGAATTGGGTGATGATAGCACTATGCCATCAAAGGAGTTGGATCAACATCTTTTCAGCTTCAGTAAGGTAATGTATTTCATGTTAAAGAAATTCTTTATGTTCCTGATTGAAAGAAAAATCTTATTTCAGTTGCAGTTCTAGAAAGTGAAGGGTAAACAATACCCTTCTCCAAATGAAAGGCTCTTATGTGGCCCTCAAATGAAAGTATGAGATCAGACATGATAATCGGAGCCCAAGAAGGTGGACTTTACAAAGTCTCTGGTCAAGTTATTCAAGCATTAGCTCATGAGATGATCAACGCCTGCAAACTATGGCACAAAAGGTTTGGACACCTCAACTATAATGCTCTCCCGGGTTTGCAAAAGATGGTAACATGTATGCCAGTTTTTTCTTTTGAGCATGATAGTATTTGTAGAGGCTGTGCTCTTGGTAAAAATACAAAGAAAGCTTACCCTCACAGTGATAGAAAAACTAATGGTATCTTAGATCTTATCCATTCTGATCTCTGTGGAACTATGACTACTTCATCCATGAATGGTTATCTTTATTATATCATTTTTATTGATGATTGCTCCCATAAAACCTGGATTTATTTTCTGAAAACTAAAGATGAATCCTTCAGCAAATTTTAGGATTTTAAGAATCTTGTTGAGAATCAAACAGGTAGACATATCTGTGTTTTCAGAACAGATAATGGAAAAGAGTTTGACTCCCACAAGTATGATGATCTCTACCGGGCTTCTGGGATTAAGAGGGAGTTGACCGTGCCTTACAATCCTCAGCAAAATGGGGTTGCAGAAAGAAAGAACAGGACAATTTGTGAGGCAGCCAAAGCTATGATGTATGATCAAGATCTTTCGTTATCTCTTTGGGCAAAAGCTGCACATATTGCAGTCTATATTTAGAACAAGTGTCCTCATAAAGCCTTGGAAGAGAAAACTCCAGAAGAAGTCTTCACGGGTAAGAAGCCTTCGATAGTCCTGCCTACATTAGTGTACCAAAAGAAAAGAGGACTAAGTTAGAGCCCTCTGGAAAGAAAGGCACTTTTGCGGGGTACAGTGAGACCTCAAACGCATATCGAATCTATGTGTCCGGGCAAAAATATATAGAGGTCAGTAGAGACGTGACCTTCCATGAGGAAGTTGTTTTTCGTCGTTCCAGAGAACTTCCATGTGATACAAAGGAGCAAGAAGCTCCAACTTCAAAGCCTTCAGTTTCACAACTTTCAGATGAGTAGAGGGAGGAGGCCAGAGAGCTTTCAATGGATCCCATAAGGGATTCTGTTAAATTTCCCCTAGAGAAACCTCCTGTCAAAAGGAAGCCAGCATGGTGTCGTGAAATTTTAAAGGAAGCAAAAAAGCATGCAGCACCTAAAGGTACTTTCAGAGAAAGCAAGAAACCAGATAAGTACTCAAGTTTGATAGCTCAATTGAATCTTGTGATTGACTCAGAACCTTCCACTTTTGATGAGGTTGCCAAGCATAAAGTATGGAAGCATGCCATGGTAGAAGAATACGTGTCAATATTGAACAATGACGTATGGGAAGTGGTCCCAAGACCACAAGGAAAATTAGTGGTTATCTCTAAATGGATTTACAAAATAAAGCATGCAGCAAATAGCAATGTTGAAAAATTCAAAGCTAGATTTGTGGCTCGTGGTTTCTCTCGGAAAGAGGGAATTGATTATGATGAGATTTTTGCTCTCATTGCTAGGTACACCTCTATCAGAGTCATCATTTCTCTTGCTTCAGTTTTTTATTGGAAACTTCACCAAATCGATGTTAAGACTACTTTTCTTAATGGTGAAGTTGAGCAAGAGGTTTATATCGAGCAGCCTGCGGGTTTTGTGATCCATGGAAAGGAATCCCATGTCTGCAAACTCAAGAAAGCCTTGTATGGATTGAAACAAGCTCTGACAGCTTGGTATGGAAGAATTGACAGTTTTCTTCAAAGTCTTGGGTTCTCCAAGAGTATAGCAAATCCTAACCTTTATATAAAGGTTGTGAAGAATCATCTTGTTATCTTGGTTTTATATGTGAATGATTTGTTCCTTACTGGAGAGGAACATCTGATAGCTCAGACTAAGAGGGAGTTGCCAGCAGAGTTCGAAATGAAGGACTTGGGTCTTATGCATTACTTTCTTGGTTTAGAGGTGTGGCAGAAACCTGGTGAGATTTTTCTCTCACAAGGTAAGTATGCAGTTGATGTGTTTCGCAGATTTGGGATGTTGGACTGTAAATCCATGACCACACCTATGATTTCTAACCTGAAGAAGTTACATGATCAAGCTACATGTTCAAATCTAGAAGACCCTATAATATATCGTCAGATCATTGGGTCCTTGATGTATCTAGTACACGCCAGACCAAACATTTGTTATGCAGTGAATACCCTCAGTCAGTTTATGTGTGATCCAAAACACATTCATATGGTTGTTGCTAAGCATATTCTCAGATATGTTTGAGAGACTATAGCTTATGGGCTCAGATACACTTCTAATGGAGGTGTAATGCTTCATGGCTATTCAGATTCAGATTGGATGGACAGTACAGTGGACCGGAAGAGCCAGATATTGTTTCAGTTTGGGTTCAGCTATGATCTCCTGGTCCAGCAAGAAGCAGGGCTCCATAGCCCAAAGCACTGCAGAGGCAGAATACATCGTTGCAAGTGTTGCTAGTAGAGAAGCAATGTGGCTCAGAAAGCTACTCTCAAATTTGTTCAATGTTGAGTTGGAACCCACAGTAATTCATTGTGATAACCAGAGTTGTATAAAGCTCTCCGAGAATCTTGTGTTTCATCGCAGATCGAAACACATTGAGATGAGATATCACTATGTTCAAGACATGGTGCAGAAGAACATTCTCAGTATTCAGTATGTTTCGACTGCGGAACAAACTGCAAATATTTTGACCAAGCCCCTGTCGTTGACAAAGTTTGTGTACTTTCGAGACAAGCTTAGTGTTGTTGAGAATGCCTCTCTTGCTGAGAGGGAGTGTTAAAATTAATGCAGCTCCAAGAGCCATTCTTTGGAAGGATGGCAAAGACCCTAGCTGTGATATAGGGCCCCCAATACACTTTCGGGGTTCTTGGTCTGGGACCAAGCAGTTAGAGCCATGGCAAAAAACCCTAATTGGGCCCCCAGTGTATTGTTGGGGTTCTTGGTCAGGGACCAAGCAGTTTGATGATATAAGTCCCTAGATGTGTTCCAGAGCCTCTAGATGTGTTCCAGAGCCTCTGGATGTGTTCCAGGGAATCCTTGCTCAATGCTTGGATTGATCCTTAGTTGTGTACCTTGGTGATTAAGACCCTAGTTGTGATCTAGAGCCCCCAAATGTGTTATGGGGTATCCTGGTCTGGGACCAGACAGATTCTTAGTCTGAGTGCCAAGCCGAGATGATGTATGACTTTCTTCTCTCTTGGGATGGTCCATGTGACCTAGGAGCAATTACGAAGAAAGGCATGATCATATCATTGCCCTTCCTCGTATGTTGGAATGATAAAAAGCTTATAATCTATATCGTGGGACTCCTGTGGACAAACTACCATTAAAGAAGGACTTGACCTTTGACTTTGTCTTCTTGTTAATTGTTGAAACCCCTTGCTTGAGTTATGCCTCCCAAAATTTATATTCATGTGTTGGTTCGATTTTATTTATTGAATTTTACTTTCTCCTAAAGAAAGTTGGCCGCCTTTATTTTTGAAACCCTCCTCATTTGATTTAATTTATTATTGACTTTACCATTTGATGTTCTTAATTGGTAAATTATTATTTATTATTTTTAAGGGTTAACCTAGCCCTAAAGCTATGGCAAGTGGACTAATAGGTTAGCTCTACCTTATCTACCTCAATTATTTAAAAAAGTAGCCTCTCCCTCATTTGACACACTTTTCTCATATGATCTCCTCCTCTAAGTTGACATTGAGACTGAGGTTTGTTGCGGCTCTTCTGGTCAGGTTTATAAGGTCTTTCTCAGGTCTCTCTTATGCGTGCCAGCCTGCTATTGGTCTATCTCTGCTAGAAAAAATTTAAGTGTGGACTGTTGATGATTTTTTGCCTACCATGGGTCTTCCTTACTAGCCATTTCATCTTCAAAGCTTGCCATTCGACTAATGGTGTCTTCCCTTGTTTGTTCTTGGTTGCTCCATCCTGTCATGGGTCTTTTTGTGCTTGTCGTCGAGGTTGTTGATCTGTTGAGTGCGGCCCTTGATGCTTGTTGGGTGTCACCTTTGGTATTTTGTTGATGTTGCCCTTGTTGGTACAGCCCTTGGTATTTCAGCGAGTGCCACCCATGTTTTTGTTGGTATAGCCCTTGGTATTTCAACAGGTGCCACCCCTGTATTTTTGTTGTGTTGCCTTGTGTCTAAGCATCAGGGCTGATTTTTTTTAGACAGCTGATATTTGCATCAACTTGAAGAAGGCACATGTGTTGGACTGAATATAGCTTTATCTTTCTAGCCGTAGTTTGTGTAGAAAATTCTAAGGTGCTATTAGGCTGCCAAAACAGGTATGTCCTTGACCTTTATTTTGGCTCTAAGTTCACAATCTCAATATTGTCTTTTGCTGTCTTTTTAGGACAGCAAATTGTTTAGTAACTTTCTGTTGATAATTTTGGTGGTTAAATGTCCTTGAGGTGCCCGTGCAAGTGTTTTCATACCCCAATGTTAGCACATGCAATATACTCAAAACAAATAACACTCTTCATGATCTTTACAACTCTAACAAGTTGATCTAAACTCTAAGCATGTATGAAATGAACACAAGTATTTTTGGTCAACATGGCCTTGGATAAAACCCCCCTAGGGAAAACCAATTTGGAATGGAAGTATATATATGTGGAGAATAGAAGGTGGAATACAACAAGTACATGAAACAAATGAACCTGATACAATAGCAGCTTGTCTCAAGCTGCAACACAAGTCCAAGAGCGAAAGATGCACCCAAGCATGGTGCGTCCTCCTCAAATATTGCTCTATCCACTGAAATGAAGCGCCCTTGCTCCCTGAAGATCTGATGGAGAAACTCTTGCACCGCAATGTGCTCTTATGTGTTGCCTCTCCACTGAAACTGTCCTCAAAGCAATCTGATCACCGCAAGACCTCCCTACTATAGGTGTGCCCACCTTCTCAAATGCGCCCTCCTCCAAGCAAGAACAACAACCACAAATAAATTGGGCCCAAAGCTTTCATGAGCCCTCCATGAAAGGAGGCACCCAAGCTCTCCTCTCCCAATGCTTCCACTATCATCCTCTTGCCCTTCTCCAAACTCTCCTGGTGAACATACAAGTGAATGAGCCTCTCCTTGCCCTATGCACCCCTCTTAAGAAAACATAAGGAAACCTAAAATATGGGTGGATGAGATCATCCCATCTCATCTCGAATCAATAGTTGAGATTTCTCCAAAAGAATCTCAACTCAAAACCCACTTTACTTAAGTTTTCATAGTTTCTCTTTATGTCCCTCAATTCACCCACAAAGTGAATTAATAGTCCTTTTAGGCTGAAATGACCAAATTTCACTTTTGACTTAAATCTCCTAAGTCAAAGTGAAATTAGACATAAAGTACATGGTACATAGTACAAAATATTTCCCACTTGTGTTTAGAGGCTCACAAACACAAGGGGACCACTTTCCAAAGTACACAAATCTCAACAGTTTGGACAGCGGTTTGGTCTATTTTGATTGTGGTTTCTCCAGCTTGTTGAGTTCTGATTTTTGCCTATCAATCTAAGAGTCCTTCTTAGCTTTATTCCCATGCCCATGAGGAGATCTACCCTAAGGGTTTGATCTATGATTTTTCTAAGTTTTTTTTTAGCATACATTGGAGGAAGGTAACAGCAGCAAATCAGGTACCTTTGTTCTTTATTACAGCTAAGGTAATATTCAGATCTGTGTTCGCTAATGCTGTTAGGTTATGCATCAGAATTTTTTTTATGCTTTGCTGGTCATAAATTACAATAGCTATTGATGTGAAAAATTTTAAGAATTTATGTTTCTAGCTACCCTACTGTTTTACCCTTAAAATCTAACTAACATATAGCCCACAAGGTTAGTTGAACCAGTTGTCACCAATATGCATTTGGCTAATTCTATGCCTTCAAGTGCCCGATTTGAATCCCCTGGGTGGGACACACTAATCTACACTGATGGGTTTACTAGGAATGTCATCCATGAATGTGGGGAAACATGTGTCAAGTTCAAATCCCCCTTGTTGAGGCACACTGACCTACACCAACGGGTTTTCTAGGAATGTCATCCACAAAGGTGGGGAAGCATCCCTTGAGTTTCCCCGCAAGGTTTTCCTTCAGAATATATATGTATATCTATATGTATGTATGTATAAGACACCAAAGACACAGGCTAATCTCAAAATTAGGCTGGTTACACACCAAAAACGCCCAGTGTACTAAGAGGGCCCTTGCACATATAATATATATATTTAAGAAAACAGAGTAACCAAATAGCAGCGTAATCAAACGGCCCATGGTCCAGAAACAAACATAAGTCCAGTGTCATAAGGCAGCAACAGGAAGGAGCCAGCTTTGCGGTGACCTATTTTAATATCATGAAACTATAAACATACCCAATAGTGTTATATGCAGCTCAGCTTACATTTGATTCATAAGGACATGCAACGATATGGATTTTAGATACCTTCATACATCAATTACAGATGTAATTTCGTTTCATATTGAAGACGAGATCAACAGAATTCTTACCCGAAAAGCTGGTGTGCGATTGCAAGGGCTGTAGTAGTTTTCCCTGTCCCTGGAGGGCCATAGAAAAGCAAATGTGGTAGCTGCAAACAATAAACAATACCAGGAATCACATAGCATGAAAGTAATGAGAAAAGAAAAAGAAGGTAATTCATTCAGATTCTACTTGATGTGCATTAAATTAGAAAAAGGGTTTCAAGGTACATAACTTACATTGCCAGTCTCGAGGGTGTTCGTAAGTGCCCGCACAACTTCTTCCTGGTGTGCAACATCTTTTACCTGCTTCGGCCTACTGCAAAACCCCCATAACACACAACCCTCGGTACCAAACAACTGAAATTTAGAAGCAGAATTTTAATGTATCTAGTGAATTTACTTACTACTTCTCCACCCATTGCTGAGAACTCGAGTGAATTGGAGCCATTTTTCGTGGAAAATTTTCGATGATGCCCTACTTAAACCTTGGCGCGGCAGCCCCTCCTGTTCGTAATAGAGGCATCAACCTTCCCGCCTTTATGTTTAACTAAGGAATGCAGAATAAAAACTGAACTAAGGTTACCCAAACTCCGCTGCATGTTCGATGTAGAAGTTAATGTATAGATTATTTATTGGTATGGGCGAGCGAGATTATTTCTTTGATATCATAGCCATATGTGCGTTTGCTCCCAACACTGTACCGATTTGGGCATTTCCGATGTGATTCTTTCCGCTGTCGCTAGTGTTTTGGCCAAAGTGAAAGTTTTTTGTAGTTTAAAATGGTGTTGGTGTTAAACAAAGTTCAGCATTCCTTGTTCTTTCGGGTGATGTTGGTGTTAAATAAGGTTTCACCCATTTTCTACATTTCTCGGTGTTAAACAAGATCTTCTTATTAGTCTCTGTCGATGTAACACTTTGTTTCCCCAGCTTGTAATTAATCATAAAATAGGATTTCCATGTTGAGGCAGGTGGACAATATAAATGTATTATTGTTTGAGTTGTCAATAACTGACTATGGGGGTGAAGCCTTGAAAGCACTGGCCAAGATATCACTAAGGGAAGAATGTGAAAACTATGCGAGAGGATTCATTGTATCAAATAACCTCAAATTTTCCTTGATGTGGATGGTAAACTTCCTTCGGATCCGAAGGAGATAAATGAATTAATGAAGAAAGGACCAGTGGTTGAATTATCAACCACCCCCATGAATGGGAGCATGGTCTAGTTGTAGAACGTCAGCCCAAAGTACCACAGGGTCTGGCAGACTAGGCAGACCCAAGCTTCCTTCTGACAGAAGGAAGATAAGATACATGCACACGGGAACGGGAAGAGAAGAGGGTAGCAAGAGATGAGACAGGGAGACGAGAGCGCAAGCTCGTAAGGGAGATGCGCGGAGCTCTCTGATCCAGGTGGATATCGGGGGCCACCCATCTTTTCCAAATGGCTCAAAACAGTTTTCTGGCCATTTTGGCAATTTACTATTTTTAGCAGGTTTTAACTTTCGGGGCCATTTTGAGGGTCCAAATGAAGGTTTTTCGAGATCGAGGTTCCCAATGATAGCCGAAGGCATGATTGAGCCCCC
>CBVK0100286408.1:0-22797 GCA_900067695.1 Picea abies
GTCGTAACTTTTGCATACGATCTTCGTTTTATCCGTGTGATAGCTTGTTTGAAAGGTATCGTCGAGGAGATTCATTTTGGGGGCTCAATCATGCCTTCGTCTATCATTTAGAACCTTGATATAAAAAAAAAAAATCATTTAGGCCCTCAAAATGGCCCCGGAAGTGAAAACATGCTAAAAATAGTAAATGGCCAAAATGGCCAGAAAACTGTTTTGAGCCATCTGGAAAAGGTGGGTGCCCCCCTATATCCACCTGGATCACACCTTGTTCAAAACAATGAAAAAAATTATTCAAAGTTTTTCTTAGGGGCTCCACATATGCAAAACCATGAAACAAGAGTGTGAATTGTGTTAAATTGGTTCGATCCAAAGAATATTTATAATATTTTTTTCCAATTGAAATGAAATGACATGTCCCTTTATTTTTTCCGACCGACATAATTCTCTTACCCATCTTTCGGACGAAAAACCAATATTCAGCCAAAAAACTAGGAATCCGTTTATTTTTTACGGATTTCGTTAGTAAATATATTTCAACTGAACAAAATACTTTTCTGCCGAAATATTATTTGAGACAAAAACTTATGAATGAGATTGTTTGCAATAACCTAAGAATTCCCTCCAGCTTACTTGAACTTTGGAGGTTGCAGACTCCTACAAATACTCATAATTTAGATTCAAAATTGATAGCAACATTTGAAAAATCGAATCTACTTTCTATGGATATAATTTGTTTTTATTTTCATTATTTATATGTAATTTTATTTTATTTTATACAAATTTAACTACATAATATTTTTAGGTGACATTATGATTCAATGAAATGAAATATCCAGATCTCTAAAAATACACAGTGGAAATTTTAGAAAAACATATATTCACAATCCTTAAACTGTTCTGTTCAAAAGGGTATTTTTAGATTTTAATTTTAAGTACAAATTAAGATAGATACAAGGTGGGGGAAAACAAGTGTTTAAAATATGCAACTGTTTCATCTTGGTCAACTTCAAAAAAATCTAGAAATTATAATATTCATCCATTAGATTCAAAATTATACTCATAAGAAAATAATGTCTTTGTAGATTGTTGCGGTATATTTAGTTTGTCAAAAGAAAAAGTTTAATAACATATATATTGTTGGGGGAAAACATAACTCATTATCATTCCTTTCATTTTTAAGGAACATATTGTGAAACAATTTCCAAATTGACATATTAAATCTCAATACAAATAATTTGAAAAATAGTCAGTAGAAAGATAAAAAAATTCTTCATAAGTTTTATTTTTACTTTAAAGTGAAATTCTAAATAAAAATATATTTTTGTATACCAGAAGTTGAAGAACTTGTGAAAATAAATATTTGTTTCTTATAAAACAAGAAAAATAGACACCCATATTCATGATTTCACTCGTTACAAAAGTTTAAATATGTTCTAAAATGACAATGAAGTGAGACTCACAAATATTTTTTTCATCAAGTCTACATAGTGGTTGCACAATAAAGGTGCACAAGGATATTGTAGGATTTATTTCATAATATTCCCAAGTGCCTAGTGCACTTCAAATTTCTATTCCTAGAAGAGTATAAGGTCATTTGAGTTTCATTGAAGCACTAGGTGAGGATTGAATGACTTTCAAACAATAGAGATAAATGAAACCTCAAAAGTAGACTCTAGGAAAACAACACCTCAAAAGCAGACTCCAAGTGGACAGTAAGGTCAAAATAAGAACTCCAAGTACACTTGTAAGAGATATTTCATAATATAATGGTCATAATGGTGTTTGAGCCTATGATCAAAGTGGTTATTGATTGTAGGAGTGGAATATAATCAAATAAAGAGAAGTTGTAATGAGTTGTAGTTTGAGAAAATCTTAGCAAGAATTATATAATTTTTCATGTAGGATTGAGTTTCAAAAAAATAATGATTGAAAATTAGAACACAAACAAATGGAGAATGAACAAACCATTGATGAAATAATAAATAGAATAGTTGAATTTTATCTGTTGAGGTATGTAGTCAAAATATAGCATTATTTTTCTTATATGTATGTAATGTTTACAAATAAAACAACTAGAGAACTATATAGACACAATGAGAAAAAATAAACCAACTTAGGATTATAAAAAGAGATTATATTCATATGAAGAGTAAACATTTCTTCCCACTGAACTAATATAGACATTTCAACTAGATAAGTCTATGTAAATGTCCATTACTATTTTTTGTTTTTTTTTTTCTAATATTTTGATGTTTTATCTACAAAGTTTGTGTGTTTGTGGTATGGAATTTGAGTAAAAATGTGCACCAAAAATATTCGTGTGCAAATTCAACAAGATATTATGGCGAGCTTTACCATCTTTTATGATGCAGGAGCATCACTCACTCAACCAAGCCAGCCAGCATGTGGAGCAGAACGACAGCTGGATAGCGCCAGCATAAAATTTTGAAGCACCTTGGGAATTGTTGCGCCGCTCTTTTATGAAGCATTCATAAAGAAGCGCACTTGTATTGTATTATAGATAGGAAGGAATTTATTAGTTTTAATGTTGTTAGATAGAAATTAATTGTAGATTTGATAGTTGCAGATTTCAAGAGGGAAAACGGAATATAGGCACCCTCCTTTGTATTATTGTATTCATTCAGAGCATTCAACATTAGCATTCAGGAGCAAGAAGAGAGCAAGCGGAGAACTGGTGAAGAATCCCCATGTACAGATATTGAATTAACAGGAAATCTTTGATTCAATTCCATGGCTGTGATTATTCTCTGTGTGTTGTTAATACTATGCTGTTGCATATTTTCTTCTTGTTATGCCTTTGTTTTATATGCTGTGTATTTGAGTTCATGGTAGATTCGAAATCTGTGAGAGGGAGGAGAATGAGTTTCAATTGTTTCTTTGTCTGAGCCAGGAGATTCCTGCATAGAGTGTAGTCGAATTCATCTGCATAGAGTGCATTGATGGAGCTCAGCAGTTAAGCTCTCATTCTTTTTCACCCGAAAGTTGAATTGGGTGATCAAAGTTGTGCAGGATAAGTGCAGGTTGGATTTGAAGTCTCAGAGGTGAGCCTAAGAAAAGGAAGACATGATTGCTATTGTCAGGAGGACATAGAGTATGGATGAGTTCAACACTTGAGAGTGGTTGAAGGTTGAGCGTAAGCAGTTTACATAGAAGTCTCTGAAGGAGTCAGAGTTGATTAAGCTCAGGAGAAAAAGTTCCTCGTGAACATAGTAGAGTAGGTTCCGGAGGGATTCGAAATGAGAGAAGCTGTGGGCGGAAGAAATTCAAGAGGAAGAGAGTTGATGACTTGAAATTGCTGAGGAGATGCGAAATCCTGCTGACCATTAGATCTGAGAGGAATTGTGAGGGAGTTTACTCACAGGCACACTAAAGAGCAGGGCATCACATATCGACATTCAACGATCGACAAGGTGAGGTGCAGACTCATTGGAATCGTGAGTCGCGATTTCCTGAGTTATTCGGAGCCGTTGATCTCCACCAGACAGGTGGCAAGAGATCACAACGTCTCGGGGTTCGGCGCTCGGGGTTTTCAACCACAAGGAAACTTGGCCTCATGGATTTGTGATCTGTGAAATCCCGAAGGTGACGTGGCAGTGTGAGTCCCCAGGAACGAGTGGAGTCTAGGTGGAATTAACTCGGGAGATTGGCACCTCGGGGCTCGGGGTTTGGAAAGGCAGGCTGTTGACATCACGAGTAGTGATATCCCGAGCCATTGACTGTTGACCATCGACATCCAGGGTTCAAAGTTTTAAATTGTCCGGGAACGAGCACACAGGTTTCGCGATATCACGAAGCCTGATTTCCCGAAGTGACTTCCGGGAGATCAAAAGAAGTGTCCTGTGGGTGACAAGAGGTCCCGATATGGGATCTGAGAGCATTGTAGCTCTTCAGGCCTGGCAAGAGAAGGTCTTGGTGAGAGCGGCTTGTCGACGAGGGCAGTGTTGCGTCAGAGTGGTATCAGAGCCATTGAAATCTTGTCTGTATATTTTCAAGCAAGAGAAGGGAAGGAGAAAAAGGAAGAGCACTCTAATACACATGAGTTGCATCAGAGTGAAGTCTCAGAGCCGGAAGGAGAATTCTCTTTGTTAAGGTAGCAGAGAGAAAGGAAGGATTACACCATGCCGCCCAAAAGAGAGAGGCAGTCACCTAATCGTGAGGAAAGGGATGCCTGAAGGAGGGGAAGGTCGGCAGGAAATCCAGAGATGGAGCGACAGATACGAGATCTCAGGGCGAGACTCGAAGAAATGGAGACCACCCAGAGACGTGGAGTTGGCGCAGGAGAGTTCATTGATTCCGAGGTGGAAGAAGAGGCTGGACACGATGCGGAAGAGGTCTCAGCAGAGGATGCTTCAACCGAGTGGTTGATCAGAGCCATTTCAAGAATGAGCTCGAAAACAAAAATGGACATTCTCGTCTATGAGGGGAGTCTAAATGATGAAGAGTTGCTGGATTGGATCCTAGCACTCGACACCTACTTCAATTATGAAGATATCGAAGAGGACAAGAAGGTAAGGCATGTTGTTATGAAGCTGAAAGGACATGCAGCCTTATGGTGGGATGAATTGCAGGCTGATAGGCGCTGCAAAGGAAAGCAAAATATTAAGAGCTGGGATCGAATGATTGCTAAGATGAAAGCGAAATTCATCCCTAGAGATTACCAGATCACTATGTTCAGGTGGATGTAGAACCTGAGACAGAAGTTGATGACGGTGAAGGAATACACCGAGGAGTTCTATAGGCTCAACATTCAAGCTGGTCATCGGGAGAGTGATGATGAAAAGGTGGTAAGATACCTGAATGGGCTGAAGTATGACATTCAGGATGAATTGAGCATGCTGACCATCCAAACAGTTGAGGATGCATAACAGATGGCCCTGAAATCCAAAGAGAAGCTGAACCGCAAGCAAGGACAGTGAGGGCGAGGTAGAAGCCAGCCCAGAGGCAAGGAAATTTCCCAAGAAAGAACTCAGAAGCCCAAGGAGGAGTGGAAGAGACCTCAAGGTAAGGCTAAGAGGGGTGGAACCTCACAGCAGAGGCAGACACAAACTGAACAAAGGTAGCAATATGCTGAGCCGAGGAGGCAGCATACAGAGCAAGGTGGCGGTTATGCTGACGCCAACGTAATTCCTCGTACCTGAGGTAGAGGAAGAGGAAGAGGAGGAGTCATCACATGTTTTACATGTGGAAAAGATGGACATAAAGCTATTGACTGTCTAGATAGGAAGATGGATAGAAGTGAAGCTCACATCACAGAGGCGCAGAGGCGTGATGTTGAGAACGAAGATGCAGATAGTGGAAGGTCACTTGGGACACATAAGATTCTTTTGGCACCGGAGAAAGAGGTGGATAGCTCAGTGCAAAGGAGCAGACTGTTTAGAACGGCTTGTACATCCAAGGACATAAAGTGCAAGGTCATAGTTGATAGCGGGAGCACCGATAATCTCGTTTCAACCAAGATGGTGGAAAAGCTGGAGCTGGAGACAACTAAGCACCCAAGTCCATATAAAGTCTCATGGTTACAGAAAGGACACCAGGTAAGTGTCACTAAACAATGCTTAGTTAAATTTAAAATTGGGAATTACCATGATGAGATTCTGTGTGATGTTATTCCCATGGACATATGTCACATATTGCTGGGTAGACCATGGCAGTATGATAGAAATGTTGTTCATGATGGGAGGATAAACACATACACCTTGGAGAAGGATGGGAGAACACACAGGTTGCTTCCGATAAAGGATAAGGAAGTGAAGCCGGAAGTAAACAACACGATACTTCTCATGAGTGGGAAAGAACTTCTCGCAGAGATGGAGAAGAACGAAGATCCACAATTCTTTGTTTTCATGAAGCCAAGAATTGTCCTAACAAGCACAAGAGTGGACGACTTGCCGGATGAGATTCAGGAACTTCTTGGAGAGTTCGCTGATATCATCGTGGACGAACTACCTCGTTCATTGCCACTGATGAGGAGTGTGAGTCACCATATTGACCTCATACTCGGAGCAAGTTTTCCAAATAAGGCAGCGTACAGGTTGACACCTTAGGAGAATGAGGAAGTCAAAAGGCAGGTACAGGACCTGCTGGATAAAGGACTGGTTAGAGAAAGCCTGAGTCTGTGTGCCATTCCGACAGTACTGAATCTGAAGAAAGATGGAGGCTGGAGAATGTGTACAGACTCCAGGGCGATAAATAAGATCACCATCAGGTATAGATTTCCACTGTCGAGAATGTATGACTTGATGGATTGCCTAAGTGGGGTGAATTATTTTTCTAAGATCGATCTCAAGAGAGGATATCATCAGATCCGAATGAGAGAAGGAGATGAATGGAAGACAACATTCAAAACAAATGAGGGTTTGTACGAATGGTTGGTCATGCCATTTGGTTTGAAAAATGCATTGAGCACATTCATGAGGCTGATGAATGAAGTCCTGAGGGAATTCATTGGCAAATTTGTTGTCGTATATCTGGACAACATATTAATTTTCAGCAAAACAAAGGCTGAACACTTGAAACATTTAGCTATTGTGATGAGGAGGCTACAGAAGGAGAAGCTGCTGATTAATTTGAAGAAATGTTCGTTCATGAAGAAAGAACTCATTTATTTGGGTTTTGTAATCTTGGCGAATGAATTGAAGATGGATCCTGAGAAAGTAGAAGTAATCAGGAATTGGCCATCGCCGAGGAATGTTTTTGAGGTAAGGAGTTTCCATGGATTGGCTAGTTTCTACAGGATATTCATTCGGAATTTTAGTGGGATTAGCATCGCAATGATGGATACAGTGAAGAAGCGGCACAAGGTTTTCCATTGGACAGCAGAGGCAGAAAGAAGGTTCAATCTATTGAAGCAAAAGATTACATAGCAACCAGTGCTGGTGTTGCCTGATTTTTAGAAAACCTTCCAAGTGAAGTGTGACACGAGTGGGTATGCTGTTGGAGGGGTCCTGAGTCAAGATGACAGGCCTGTGGCATATTACAGTGAAAAGTTGGACGATGCAAAGTTGAAATACTCCACATACGATAAAGAGTTCTATGCCATCATACAGGCATTGAAGAAGTGGAGACATTACTTGATACCCAAGGAATTTGTGTTGTATAGTGATAATCATGCATTGCAGTTTATAAGTCAATAGGATAAGTTGATCAAGAAGCATGATAAATGGGTAGAGTACATGCAGAATTTTACATTTGTGATCGAGCACATTTCAGGGACTGCTAACAAAGTTGCAGACGCTTTGAGCAGGAAATGTTTGTTGTTGCAGGAGTTTAGAGTCAAATCCTTGGGTTTTGAGAATCTGAAAGATATGTATGCAGGTGATGTAGAGTTTGAAGAAGCATACGAGGCAGTCGAGAACCCAGTTCTCAGGGATCGGACTCCGTGGATTGATTATATGATCCAAGAAGGATTGTTGTTCAGGGGCAATCAATTGTGCATTCCAAATTGCTCCATGAGGGAGAATTTGGTGAGGGAAAATCACAGCGGAGGCTTAGCAGGTCACTTTGGACATGATAAGACGTTCGCCAAGCTGAGTGAATCGTATTATTGGCCGGGCATGTGAGCAGATGTAAAGAGGTTTGTTGACAGGTGCAGGATTTGTCAACATGTGAAGGGCCGAAAGTAGAACACGGGGTTCTATCAGCCATTGCCCATACCAAAGAGGCCATGGGAGGCGATTAGCATGGACTTTGTGTTGGGATTACCAAGAACGCAGAGAGGTGTAGATTCCATCTTTGTGGTGGTGGACAGGATTTCGAAAATGGTACATTTTATACCATGTCATAAAACCAGTGATGCGACCCACATCGTGAATCTATTTTTCAAAGAGATTGTGAGATTGCATGGATTGTCGAAAAGCATAGTCTCAGATCGGGATACAAAATTCATGGGTCATTTTTGGAGGACGCTATGAAAGAAACTAGGGACTGACTTAGCATTCAGTTCTTCTTACCATCCGCAGATAGATGGAAAGACCAAGGTGGTCAACAGAAGTCTAGGGGACTTACTGAGAAGCCTGGTGATGGGGCATCACAGTAGTTGGGACTAGATCCTACCACAGGCAGAATTCCCGTACAACGATTCGGTGAATCGGAGTACAGGCAAGAGTCCATTTCAGATTTTGTATGGGACACAGCCGAGAGGATTTTCTGAACTTAGGGAGTCAGGACAGGCTGAAACTAGCAGCGCTCGTGCTGAAGAGTTCTCTGAGGCGATGCAAGAACTTCACACGCAGGTGAAGCAGCGACTGCAGAACGCGAACCAGGAGTATAAGCGTAGAGCCGATCAGAGGAAGAGACAACTTCAGTTTGGAGTTGGAGATATGGTTCTGGTGCACTTAAGAAAGGAAAGGTTCCCAAGGGGAACATATAACAAGCTCAAGATGAAAAATATTGGGCCATGCAAAGTCCTGAAGAAGTTCGGGGAGAATGCATACGAGCTTGAGTTGCAAGAAGGCATCGAGACATCTCCGATTTTCAACATTTCAGATTTATACCCCTACAGAACTAAGGATGCACGAGCTGGAACTGAGGAACCAGTGATACAGTGGCAGAAGTAGTTACTAGTTGCACAGAAGCCTCAGATGGAGTGCATACTGGATAAGAGAGTAGGCAGGAAGACCAGGAGAAAGAAATATTTTGAATACCTGGTGAAATGGAAGAATCACCCAGTGGAGGATGTCAGCTAGGAGACAGAAGCAGTGATACAAAGACATGGTCACACTGTGCAGGAGCTCATGGACAGGAGCCTATGAAATCTTTTGAGTCGAGGAGTATGATGCAGGAGCATCGCTCACTCAACCAAGCCAGCCAGTGCGTGGAGTAGAACGACAGCTGGATAGAGCCAGCATAAAATTTTGAAGCAGCTTGGGAATTGTTGCGCCGCTCTTTTATGAAGCATTCATAAAGAAGCACAATTGTATTGTATTATAGATAGGAATGCATTTATTAGTTTTAATGTTGTTAGATAGAAATTAATTGTAGATTTGATAGTTGTAGATTTCGAGAGGGAAAACGGAATATAGGCACCCTCCTTTGTATTATTGTATTCATTCAGAGCATTCAACATTAGCATTCAGGATCAAGAAGAGAGCAAGCAGAGAACTAGTGAAGAATCCCCATGTACATATATTGAATTAATAGGAAAGCTTTGATTCAATTCCATGGCTGTGATTATTCTCTGTGTGTTGTTAATACTATGTTGTTGCATATTTGCTTCTTGTTATGCCTTTGTTTTATATGCTGTGTATTTGAGTTCATGGTAGATTCAAAATCTGTGAGAGGGAGGAGAATGAGTTTCAATTGTTTCTCTATCTGAGCCAGGAGATTCCTGCATAGAGTGCAGTCAAATTCATCCACATAGAGTGCGTTGATGGGGCTCAGCAGTTAAGCTCTCATTCTCGTTCACCCGGAAGTTGAATTGGGTGATCAAAGCCATGCAGGATAAGTGTAGGTTGGATTTGAAGTCTCAGAGGCGAGCCTGAGAAAAGGAAGACAGGATTGCTATTGTCAGGAGGACATATAGTCTGGCTAATTTCAACACTTGAGAGTGGTTGAAGGTCGAGCGTAAGCAGTTTATGCAGAAGTCTCTGAAGGAGTCAGAGTTGATTAATATTAGGAGAAATAGTTCCTCGCGAACACAGTGGAGTAGGTTCCGGAGGGATTCGAACAGAGAGAAGTTGTGGGCAGAAGAAATTCAAGAGGAAGAGAGTCGACAACTTGAAATCGCTGAAGAGATACGAAATCCCGTTGATCGTTAGATCTGAGAGGAACTGCGAGGGAGTTGACTCGTAGGCACACAAAAGAGTAGGGTATCGCATATCCGCATTCAACGATCGACGAGGTGAGGCACAGACTCGTTGGAATCGTGAGTCGCGATTTCTCGAGTTATTCGGAGTCATTGATCTCCACCAGATAGGTGGCAAGAGATCCCAGCGTCTCAGGGTTCGGCACTCGGGGTTTTCAACCACAAGGAAACTTGACCTCGTGGATCCGCGATCCGCGAAATCCTGAAGGTGACGTGGCAGTGTGGGTCCCCGGGAATGAGTGCAGTCCAGATGGCGTTGACTTGGGAATTCGGCACCTCAGGGCTCGGGGTTTGGAAAGGCAGGCTGTTGACATCGCGAGTAGTGATATGTCGAGCCATTGACCATTAACCATCGGCATTCAGGGTTCATAGTTTTAAATTGTCCGGGAACGAGCACACAGGGTTCGCGAGATCGCGAAGCCCGATTTCCCGAAGTGACTTTCGGGAGATCAAAAGAAGTGTCTTGTGGGTGACAAGAGGTCCCGATACAGGATTTGAGAGCATTGTAGCTCTTTGGGCCTGGAAAGAGAAGGTCCTGGTGAGAGAAGCTTGCCGACGAGGGCAGTGTTGCGTCATTTTACTATCATTATGGGTGCGAAAATGGCTATAATTGTAAGAAAAATGTAGAACTATTAAATTAAGTTCAATATTCTAATCACCTCATTTGCAAGTCAATAATTAACAAACATTGACTAATTTGATGTAACAATAACTATAGACAAGAATAACCACTTTAATTACCAAACCCAAATGCTATTTGGGAAAAAACATAGTTTTTCAAGAAATATTATACATTAGTCATAATTCCAATAGACAAAATCTTAGCAACCTCTTTACGAACATCCCAAATTTGATTGTAATGTTGACAAATCAAGATACAGGTTTAATCATATAGCCCTAAAAGTGGATTTAATCTCTAAATATTTAAAGGACCACTTTCATTTGGAAAATAGTCTATTTTGGTAGATGCTCATGTCTAAACTAGAAAAATCCTCTTGGTTATATTCTATAACTACTCTCACTAATTTACTTACCAATAACATTTTTATTTATTTTATAAATTAACAGAAATTTTCCTTTTGGATTCTTTAATGTAAGTATGACAAGCAAACTAATAATATTGAACCCCTTTTTCTTTTTTAAGTACTTTACATATATTTGGTACTTCTCAAAAACCAATAGTGTCTTTCTAATATAGACATAATGAAAAAAACTAAGGTGGTTGTAAAAAAATTGATTGTTTTAAAAGATGCATTTGTCTCTCTTGTTATTTTGGAATGAGAATCATAGGAAATTTCAATATCATTAACATTCACATCCATAGTCTTAAAAAAAAAAGAAATGAACACCTCTTTATTTTGGTAATTGTATTTTTATACCCTAATATAATTGAGATATCATATTCAACTTGTTTAAAAGATTAATAACTATTTTGTTCACTTCTTTGTAAACTACTCTTCTAAAAGAATTAAGGATTAAAAATGCAACAAAATCACACTTCTAAGAGAATTTTGTGCACTAAACACACCAATAAATATTAGATACAAGAAAATAAAAGACTACAACAACATAATTCATACACAATAAAATCTTGTTGAATGATATTTTCAAATACAAATGGATATTTTAAAATAAAATTTATAAAATACTTTACAGAACCAACTTAAATAAACTAGATACTGAACTAAAAAATAAGAAGTTGTTCACATTTACAAAAATGTCACACTGGGAAATTTTCAAATGTACATGAATTAAGGATAAACCCTATAGATGTTTCCTTTCAAAATTCCTTTCAAGAAAATCATTTGTAAAAAGGTTTATGATATTCATTTTCATGCATTACAAGGTATTAATTGGGAATAACAAAGAAAACTACAATGTTGAGAAATGAGAAAGTGAAATTTATCTTATAATAATACAATTTTAAACTTTTATGCATACGTGTTCAATGTTGCATATGAATAAAAACATTGATACCTTAAAAAAATAGTTTTAAGTGTTCAAATTAAAAATAATGACCTTTAAATTTTGAAAAATATTGGTTACTTTAAACTATGGTTAATGTAGTTTTCAAAGGACTTAAATTACTATATACTACTTATACTCGTCACTAGTCAATTGTCTTTCTATTACATAAAGGAACTTTCTATAGGTTGATAATTTTATATTTAGCCTCCGAAGTATTCACGCACTTTCCATGATACCATGTGTTACAAGTATCACACTAAATCAAAAATTCATCAGGAGAATAAGTCTTCGCACAAATTCCACAAATTGTATTGTCCTTCTCTTCATCATCATATTTGTATGTTTCTTCCTTATCTTCCATTGAAGTTAATTTAGGATTCTTTAATTCACCATCACTCGCTCGCTACAAAAACAATAGAAAGCATGTTATGACAATAAAAAAAATTTACCAAAGGAAAATGCTAGTGAAAAAACAAACATTAGCAATAAAAATGATTGTTTTGTATTCTAAAAGAGGGAAAAACTCCTAACCTTCCGAAATGATTTATATTTGCTTCCACTATTATGAAAAATGGTCATCTCCTTCTCCTTTTCCTTCTCCCTCTCAATAACTAGCTCAAACATTGTTGGGAGAGCATTTATCATACTAAAAAGAAGTTTCTTGTTAGTGAACAAAAATTAGCACATAGAATGGAAAAAGTACCAAGAAAAACTATGTAGAACACACTTCCTAAAGTTTTTTATAAAATACATAGAAATAGTAGATACACATAGGTAACACCATGGAGATCAAAACTTCAACTAGAGACTTTCTGGTCACTATAGTAACATTCACTATAACAAAATGCAAAAGAAAGTCCCAAAAAGGAAAGAAAAAAAAATATAATCATCATAATTTAACTTTCAGATATTTTTACTTCAATCTCATATATTTTTCTTTCAAATTGAAGACAATGGTTCAAGTTAAAAGAGTATGTATGAAACTTGCAAAAGGAAAAATACCGACTCAAAGAAAAATGATAAACTAAAAGAATTTTATTGTTTGAATTATGGAATAGAGACAAAATAAAAATAAAATAAAATTTAAATGATGTTTCATAATAAAATTAGCATTACATGGTGCTAATATATGGATGAAAGTTCACTTTCAATTGTGGCTAAGATGAAAACTTATTAAAATACATGCCATAAAGATGACAATTATTTGTAAGCACATTTAAAGAGAGGTTATGGTAAAATCACAAAAAATGATGACTTATACAGATACAAAATCATAATAAATTTTATAATGATGTCTCCTAAAAAAAATAGAGATGTGTGGTGCTACTAAAAAATTAGTGATATGTGGTTGTACTAAAAAAATGACTAAGAAACACGAAAATAATAGAAACTAAATGAATACCTCTAATTATGGTTAAATCGAGCCCCATAGAAGAAAGAAACGACAAGCAACCAAGCATCACTATGGGTGGCAATCGTGCAAAGCCAATCCTTTTGCTTCATTCTATCTCTTGCGAAATTGATACCTAAAACTGGTTCTGGGAGCTCCGTTGGGAGTTCCTCAATAGGCATGTTAATCTCCCATGATTTAGTGGTATATCCATATAGGCATAAATTGTCTTTTCTTGAAAACAAGTGCAAGTAATCATGATGATTAACAAAGATATCAATATTACATCAAGTCCTAACAAAGATCTAAGAAATCATGAATAGGTTAAACATTAGTTATTTTACCGAATACTATACAAACATAAGTCTACTCTTCTATTTCAAGAGTTTAAATATCCATGAAACCTATTCATTATTACATATTGTTGACAGAACCACTATGACACTATAGTTGTCTTAATAATTCTATTGATTATACTAAGGTCTTGAAAGTATTTACAAATAAGTAAATTTAGAGACACTTACACCATTCTCTGAGGTCAAGGACATTGTAGTCATTTGCTACCAATAGTTTAATAATTTTAAGTATCGTTGAAATTAGAACATAAAAAAATAAGTCTTAAACCCTGAATACTATCCAAATACTGTCTTAAAAAACTTTAATTAACTTTCATGCCAAGTTAAATATATTATATTTTGGGACAAAATGCAACTGCCAGGGATGAAAACCTAAGAATTCCAAAATATTGTCCACTATAAGATTAAGTACCTTTTCCAAGCTATTGTTTAATTGTTTGGTCGGCGAAGGTAGGGTCCAAGGATCGTTGAAATACGAAGTGAGGAAAGGAAAGGAATTCATTGACGAAGAAGACCTATTGGACATGGTATAAATGTGATGAATTGGTGCTATGAAATCAAAGGTACCCATGAGGGAGGAATAAATTATGACACAAATATCCTTAGTTTCCGACTGATAATTATTGATCGTGGGGATTGAAGATTCAATTGGTGCATTGGAACTATCATGAAAAAAGGATAATTGATCAATCATTACGATTTTCCCTTTGTGAGGAAAACATAAAGTGCGGAAAACAGACGATATGACTACATTCATAGAATAAGTCCAATTACACCCTAGTAATAAATTATAGTTAAGGGGTGCATCAACCACCTCCACTGTATTTCCACCTAAATGGACCGGAAAGGTGGGAATAATTTTGTTGTTTCGGAAAGAATGACCATCAAGTGTGGTCAACATAGTCAGAGATTGAGAGAGGGTTGGAGAGCCAATGAATTTCCAATATGTTAAGGACATCATGCACATTGCAACAACATCATAAATAATAGTACATTTGATGGTATACTTTGGGTAATCCACATGGATTTGGAAAGTCACGTGGTAAGGAAAGCGAGGCTTCACATCCATGCCATTAAAATTTATAACCTTAGAGACACATGGCTCTAGATCTTCTAATGTAGATAACAGGGTGTTCCTCTATGAAAGACATGTTTGGAGAACCTCCAAAGCCAACATCACACAAGCGGTTTGACCCAGATATTCTACAATCGAATAGTTCTAGGAAGATCTAGCATTAGGGTTGTGGGTAGAGTGTTTTAGTAATCCTTTCGAAATATGAGGCATAGGCTCTGGATTTTTTATCTACCAAAGTTTTTTCGGAGGAGGGGGAGAATTTGGACATGGAAGAGTCCATGAAGAATTGTAATCATGATATCGAGTGGCTACATTAATCTAACACTTGACCATATTTACACATAGACAACCACCCTCATGCGACAGGTGGTTTTGATTCCCACTCGCTACATTTTTGACATTAGAGGATATAGAGGCCATGTGTTGATTATGCGGAAATGGATTAGTCAGCACAACAGGTGGTTGAGATAAGAGCCTCACTACTTCCTCAAGTTTAAGGAATAAGTGGGTAAGGTGATCATCTGTACAAAGTTTATAAGGAAAATTCACCTTCCTCTTTTCTTCCTTAATCTCACCAGCATTTTTATTTGATCTATCATTGTTAGTGTTGTCCTTGGGTTTATTATTATTATTATTATTTGCACCCTTATGATTATTACCACCTCCTTTCTTTCTATTCCCTCCTGGTTGTTAGTTACCATTCGGGTTGGTCGAAGACTATACATAATGCACATCTGCCAAATGAGTGGGAGTGGAGGACACAGAAAAATATTGTCCTTCTATAGAATATCTTAGAGACAACTCCTTCAACTAGTGTGTCACCAAGTCTGTAGACTTAGTATTTGCAGAGCCTATGATGCCATTGGCATAAGGCCCGTTATTTTGTCTATGGTTGTAATTTGACCTTGGTGCATCAGGAAGAATTTTATATAACATCCCATATTGAGCATATATGCGGTCCAATTGTTGCGATCTGAAAATAGCTTCCTCTTCAGATGATACCCAAGATGTAGAAACATCCTTCGAAATATAATGCAATAGGGATTTAAGGAGTCATTCCAATAGAAAATCTGGAGGAATATAGGCTTTGATCAACCTCTTTCATCTATGCCACTCTTAGATATGGTCTTATATATGGGTGGATTTGTATTGGCGAAGGGCTAATAGAAGTTTTATGTCGACGTCGTAACGAACCGACAACTAGAAGATATTGAGAAAGAATAAAACCATCTGATTAAAATTTCTATAAGTTCTCCTTGGTAGCTCAATGTACCATTTTGTTGGAACCCTCATGAGGGTGTGTTGAAACAGTCTCAAACAAATAAAATCATCATTAAGGGAATTGGATGAGCACCAAATATGAAAAGTAGTGACATGATCACCATGATCCTCTCCATCCTTTCCATCAAATTTAGAAATATCCGAAGGAATCTTGGTGGGGATGAGGGGCCATGATGGATCATGATACACAAGGTCATTCATTAATCTTGACAAGTTTGGAAAACTAAACATGGCTAGAAAAGGGAGTTTTGGTTACGACATATGAGCCCATGCTCCCAGTAAATATTGATGCTAGGGGAATGTAGCCCAACCAGGGTTTTGGTGTGCACCATCACCCTATTTGGTATGGTAATATCATCCTCTAGATTGATTCATCAGAGGTTGTGTGGGCACCATACTTGTAGGAAAAGTATAACGAGGGTTGTAAACATTGCCCTCAATTAGAGGAACTCCACACTAGGGTTTCCTATAGTATGAAACTGACTCCCTCTGGGTGGAAATCCTAAGGATAGGGGTGGATTCGTCATACCAAACTTGTTGGTTGGAATCATTGTGGAGGAGGAAGGTGTAAATAATAGAACATAGGTAGTATCTTGCCCACCCAGTTAATTAATCCATCCAGGACCATTAATTCTAGGATTAGACCCAAGAGGAAAAGGAGGTTGTGTTCCATCTGTAAGAGTCATTTGGGGAATATGAGCTCCACCAAACGACAGTGGTATATGCGGAGGAGCCATGACCCTAGGTCTAATACTAGGATTAGTATTATTCGTTGGAATGGAAGATTAAAGTCGCGATATCATATTCGACATACCATAAGAGAAAGGGTTAGATACCAAAGGAATGGACTCAACATTGTATCCATGAGTACTAAAAAGAGATCCAAAAGGGTTTGTTACTATGGGATGAGTAGCAACAACAGGCAGGATAAGAGTGATGAAATGAACCTCCAACACTACAACTACAGTGGTTGAAGGCGTCGAAGGAGTTCCATTAACTATGGAAGGTATGGGAGTTGAAGGACTCCCAATATCTTTCTGACTCGACTTAGTACTCATACTTGTATGATCACAAGTTTGGTAAGTGGAGGTGTGTGTACCATGTTTGATAACTTTAAGCATTTTAGAAAGAAAAGACTCAATATGCAGTGGTAACTTCAACAAATGATGATACCTGCAAGGAAGTTGGTTTGGCTCCATGATGATTTAATAATTGAGATATAAAAACAAATCCTAATGCCAACTAGCAATCGAAGAGAACACCAAAATAAACAAAAAGGTCAAATGCACACAAACAGGATATAGTAGTTGAAAAGGGGCATCCCTCACTAGAGTTGGTATGTCTCTCCCAACAGGGGCCTAAGACTCCCTTCAAAATATTGAAGGTATCAGAATCAATTATAAGGGCCTGCATGGGATTAACAACGCATTCAGTTAGATCCCCCCGGAGAGGTAATCCTCCATAAAGGTTGTGTGTTTTCTGACTCTTATTTGACTTAGGGTACCTGCAAAATAACCCCTTCAAGTAACCTATGTGGCTACCTATGTTAATAAACTAAAGACATCGTCACACCATGATATAACCAATGAGCAAGTGAACAGTCATAAGTTAGATCCACTATATGGGCAAGGTAATAAAGCCCAAAATATTGAAATCACCACCTTTCACAGAGGTAAAGTTACTAGCAAGAAACCCATATATGAATAGATCCCCATAAACATATATGACACTAAGAAGGTATTACAGAGCTATCTCTGTAACCAACTTTACGTGAATTCATGCTTAACTCCGATGTGAGCGGAGCATCCCAAAGTCATTAATTACACAATAGATTTCACCACTCCCTGGTTAGACACATATGTTGATATTAATCCTTGGATAATTTTACTCACAAAATCCTATTCCAAGGCCCTATATCCTATGCTTTTTCGTGTACTATGAAAAATGAAATAGTTTCTAATCAATTTTAATTAATCAACGTTACCTTTAATGGATTTGTTTAATCAAGAGATGTGGTCATGAAATGGGTGATGTTATGCCTCTTCAAATTAAAGAAATGAATAATAACATAAAGCTAATTCCTAATATCCAATTCTCAAAAGATGATAATATTTTCAAAATGCAACTTTCAATTCAACTCTGCAATTTCAAATAAGATGCAATCTTTCATATGTGTCAAGATCAATACTAAAAACCCCAAAGAGAAAATTCCATAATGAAAAATGTATAGTTTTGTATTTTCAATATAAAGGAATGAAAATGCAAGGAATAAATAAAAACTTGATATATAGACCCTACTGCAAGCAAAGAAAAGACAATCCAAGTAGGACACCAAGAAGCAAACAGTCAGACCAAGATGCAAGGACAACTAATGAAAAACATGATGAGAAAGAAAACGACCAAAAAATTCAATAGTAAAAAGGATTTGTATCACTCTGCAAGCACTCAACAGTTAGGACAAAGACCTAAGAAAACTCATCAACCATAAAAAGTCACCCAACAAACACCAATTTGTTTAAGAAAAAATAGTGTATGTATGTGTCCTATAGAAGGAAGGCTTGCGTATGTATGCACATGTCAAGGGAAAAACCAAATATATGTATTAAAACACTACCAAGGCAAGGAAAAGGCCAAGAAACTTAGATACAGAGTAAAAATAGGTTTTCAAGAAATCATGCGACAAGGAAAATCAGGCTAACCGAGAGAAATCAAAGGAGAAAAACACTCCAAACCCCAAAATAGAAGAATCAAACCCTATTATGGTCTCCAATTTTGTTACATGGAAAATCAATCTATGGCATGGGGTAATACACAACAGATAGAATGAATGTAGAAATAAACTCTAATCCCAAGTATGCTATATAAATAAAAATGCTAACAAGACAAGATAAAGAGTCTACCTCGTTTGGACGTTCAATGAAGAGCACTGTTGAGCACTCAACTCAAATATTTATAACTGCAACTTGTCCTCAACAACCAAGATACACAAGCATATGGTGCATTGAAATAGTCTCAAATGAATAGAATTGTCATTAAGGAAATTGGAGGAGCACCAAAGATTAAAAGTAGTGACATGATCACCAGGATCCTCGCCAGTCTTGCCATCAAATTTTGAAATATCACAAGGAATCTTGGTGGGGACGACGGGGAATGATGGATCATGGTGCACTAGGTCATTCATTAATCTTCACAATTCTGGAAAATTAAGAGTGGCTAGAAAAGGGATCCGTGGTTGTGGCATCTGAGCCCATGCTCCCGAGAAAGATTGATGTTGAGGGACTGCATCCCAACCAAGGTTCTAGTATGCACCATGGCCATATACGGTATGGTAATATCCTCCTCCAAAATAATTCATAAGAGTTTTTGTGGGCACCATACCTTTATGGACAATATAATGAGGGTTGTAAACATTTCCCCTAGCTAGAGGAGCTCCAGGCTAGGGGTTTCCCATAGTATGAAATTGACTCCCTCCGGGTGGATATATGGAGGATAGGGGTGGATTTTTCATACCAAATGTGTTGGTTGGAATAGATGTGGAGGAGGAAGGTGTAAATGATGGAACATAGGCAATATATTTCCTGCCCAGATGATTACTCCATCCAGGAGCATTAAGACTAGGAGTAGAACTAGAAGGAAAATGAGGTTGGCTTCCAACTGTTGGAGTCATTTGGGGAATATGAGCTCCACCAAAAGAGAGTGGGATATGCATCGGAGCGATCCCCCTAGGTATAATACTAGGATTATAATTATTCGTTGGAATGGAAGATGAAAGTTATGATGTCATATTCAGCATACCAAAAGAGAAAGGGTTTGAGACTGAAGGAATGGACTAATAATTGTATCCATGCATACTAAAAAGAGACCCAAAAGGGTTTGTTACTATGCATTGATTAGAAACCACAGGACGAATAGGAGTCATGATGGGAACCTCCGACACTACAACCACAGTTGTTGAAGGCATTGAAGGAGTTCCATTAACTACAAAAGGTATGGGAGTCGAAGGACTCCTAGTATATTTCTGACTTGACTTAGTACTCATACTTGTATGACCAAAAGTTTAATAAGTGGAGGTGTGTGTACCACGTTTGATAAATTTAATCCTTTTAGAAGGAAAAGACTCATTATGCGGTGGTAACTTCAACAAATGGTGAGATGTGCAAGGAATTTGGTCTGACTAAGCGATGACTCAAGACTTGAGATATAAAAACAAATCCTAAGTCCAACTAACAATCAAAGAAAATACCAAAATAAACAAAAATGTCAAATGCATACAAACAAGATATAGTAGCTAAAAAGGGGCCTCCTTCACTAGAGTAGGTATGCCTCACCCAAGAGGGGCCTGAGACTCCCTTCAAAAGAATGGAGGTAGCAGAATCAGTTATAAGGGCCCTCCTGGGCTTAACAACGCATTAGGTTAGATCTTGCGGAGAGGTAATCCTCCATAAATGTTGTGTGTTGTTTGACCCTTATCTGGCTCAGGGAAATTGCATAATAACCCCTGGAAGTAACCTATGTGGCTACCTATGTTAAGAAACTAAATACACCGCGATATAACCAATGCGCAGGCGAATAGTCATAAGTCAGGTCCATCATATGGGTAGGGTAACAAATCCTGAAATCTTGAAATCATCGCCTCTCACAGAGGTAAAGGTACTAGCAATAGCCTCATATATGAATAGATCCCCAGAAATATATCTGACACTAAGAAGGTATTAGAGAGATATCTTTGCAACCAACTTTGCGTGACCTCGTGCTTAACTCCGGTGTGAGAGGAGTGTCTTGACATCACTAATTACACAATGGATTTGACCACTCCTTGGTTAGAGACATACAATGAGATTAATACTTAGAGATGCTTACTCACAAATCCTATTCCAAGGCCCTATATCCTATGCTTGTTTGTGTACTCTGAAAAATGGAATCGTTTCTAACCAATTTTAATTAATCAACATTACTTTTAATGGATTTGTTTACTCAAGAGACATGGTCATGAAACTGACGATGTTATGACTAAAAATATTAAAGAAATGAATATGAACATTAAGTTAAGTCCTAATCTTCAATTCTCAAAAGATGATAATCTTTTAAAAATGCAAATTTCAATTCAACTCCGCAATTTCAAATAAGATGCAATCTTTCATATGTATCAAGATCAATACTAAAAATCCAAAGATTAAATGCCATAATGAAAAATGTATATTTTTTTATTTGCAATATAAAGGAATGAAAATACAAGGACTAGATAACAACTTGATATATAGACCCTACTGCAAGCAATCAAAATACAAGCCAAGCATGATACCAAGAAGCAAACACTCAGACCAAGATGCAAGGACAGCCAATGAAAAATATGATGAGAAATAAAACCACCCAAAAATTAAACCGTAAAAGGGTTTCCTTTCACTCTGGAAGAACTCAACAGTTAGGACATAGACCCAAGAAAACTTAAAAACCATCAAAACGCACCCAACAAACACCAAACTGTTGAAGAAAAAATATTGTATATATGTTCCCTATAGAAGGACATCTCATGTATGTACATGTTTGTCAAGGGAAAACCCATGTATATGTATTAAAAAACTACCAGGGCAAGGAAAATCCCAAGAGACTCAGATGCAAGGTAAAAATAGGTTGTCAAGCAATTAGGCGACAAGGAAACTCAGGCTAACCGAGAGCAATCGAAGGAAAAAAAAACTCCAAACCCAAAAATAGAAGATTCAATACCTAGTATAGTCACCAATTCTAATACGAGGAAAATAAATCTATGGCATGGGGTAAGCCACAATAGACGGAATGACCACATAAATCAACTCTAATCCCAAGTATGCTATGTTAGCTCCACCATTTTTTCTTTCCATTTAGAGTCGGTTTCAAGTCACGCTATGATCCATGTGCCCAAAAATGTGAAGTTAGGCACATAACACCGTGAGGTTGAATTCAGCAAGTGGCCAGTTGGCCCTTTGAAATGGGAAAGAGCGTCAGAGTAAAAAACTGTATACGTGGTACAAACATGTTTTTTCCCAAAAGGTCAAATCCCGTTAAGAGGCAAGTTTCTACGTACCCTGGTTGAGTCAAGTGGTTAATAAAGTTCACGTCGGAAAGTGAAATAGTTATTATTAGTTCGTCATGAAGGCCAAGGGAATGAAAAATCCTGACGTTCGTATTATACATTCCAAAAAAACCATATCACCTGCATTCCACATGTAGGGATTTACCATGAACAACCTGAAATTCAACTTGAAATATCTTATCACCATAAATTCATTGTTTTCCAGCATGTTTTCCTCTCTTGGCCAACTCATTATAAATTTTAGATGCTCGACATTCCCTCCAGTCATAGAACCAGGCCTAAGATCTTTTCACAGTTCCCCCTTGCCAATCCATTTGGTTCAGAACCGCTCCCCTAGTGCATTCGTTCAAAATGTTGCATGCAGAGTATACCTTGGTCGCACCATGGTGGATTCTCAAAGAACAGAAAAGGGTGCGCGAAGTGGCAGAACTGTGAGGTACAAACCTTAAAGAGATTGGAATTCTTTTGCACCCACGGTGACCATTCCCAAAGACGTGGAAGAAACCATTATTTGACCTACAGAAGAGACCAGATCAAGTCGCAGAACAACCGAAACATATAAATTCATACTGGAGAGGGAGATAGAAATATCCTCCTCCTCCAAAAAACAGCTTCCTTGGAGGAGGTGCAGGCCAAGAAAGAACAAGGATATCATGAAGGCTAAAATTCAAAAAGGACCGCGCATAAGATTGGCAGGTTAAGAACTACTCGAACGCGTCATCTGGATAGAACCTACCAGGAAATCAAGTTGTGAATGCAGGAACAAAGGAAGGAAAGTAAGAGGCATGGGAGCAAGTGAGGGAATGACATCTCAGTAGCTGAAGAAAGAAGTGA
>CBVK0100286409.1:0-22797 GCA_900067695.1 Picea abies
TTGGCCAGTTATAGTTATATTTACAAAATGGGGGAAACAAGGGTATTACAGGTCATAAGACAAAGTACAAACCATAGCCTGTTGAGGCCTGTGTGAGGGCCAATACAAGGTAGAGAAGTGGAGTTGGAGAAGGGATGGAAGGATTTAGCCATAGTTCAACTAAGTACAAGCATGAAAACCAAGGAGGGTTTCATAATTACTGTAAGGGTTTTCTGAGTTTTTGTTTTCCCGTGTTTTGGCATTTTATTTTGGTGTAAGAAAGGGCCATTTTCCCTGTTACGGAAGCCCATTGTTATGAGATTATGAACAAGTGATATGGGCATTAAATTCCTATGTAATATCTAATTGTTGTTCTATTTTTTTTGTTCGGCTAAGTTGTTAGACATCTCATTGTCTTTATGTTCATAGTTTAGATTATGTAATTTCTAGGTATGTTATTAAGAACCTAGACCAGAACTGAGGTGTGTCTGAAATGTAACAACTTCTACCCAATGGGTTGGGTATTTTTTCACGGTGATTATATATCATGCACCAGTTATACACATCAGGGGATTGATTGGCCTGACAAATTCAATTACCCACTTCTCAAATCATTATAGTGTGGTGATTGAAAATAGTGGCAATTCATCTCACCTTGATGGCTTCCCAATCTTTTGGAAAACATCACAGTGCTTACAATAATCCTTAGATTCTTCAAATAGTGACGACCACCATAATCTCGCACATATCACTTTTCACGCAGCTTCCTCCCCTGGGTTATGTCTATCAACAATGCCTTTGTGTGCCTCGAAGAGCACCATTTCACACTCATGCTCCAACACACATCTATGCAACATCCCATCAGCGTAGAGTTTGTATAATTTCCCTACAATCAACTAGTAATCAATGCTCCAGGTTACCAGTTGTCAACGCTTTTCCTAGGTATTCTCTTTTGGTGCATTATTCATTGTAAGGCATGTTGCAATATCTACAAATTGATCTGGTGCTCCCTCAACCCTAAAGAGTTATGTTGTGGGTAATTGATCATCCATACTGCCTCTACCTTCCCCTGAATCTATCCTTGAGAGATGATTGGACCCCACATTGTGCTTGTCAAGTTTGACTACTACTTCAAACTCAAACTCTTGGAAGAGTAACAACCATCTGCATATCCTCCCCCCCCAACACTGGCTTATTCACCAAGTATTTGAGCAATGAATGATTGATGAAACGATTGAAGGGACTACAGAGTAAGTAGTATCTAAATTTCTAAGAGGCATAGACCATCGCTAGTCCTTCGTGCTTCGTGGTTGTATAGTTCATTTCAGAATCAGACAAATTTCTATTGGCAAAGCAGACCGAATCTTATCCTCTTTTGGCCACGTAAGCATTGTGCCAAGTGCAATGGATGACATATCCACATGTACATGGAAGATCTTGGTCCAATCTGGAAATATAAGGATCGGCGCGGTCACTAATATCTCCTTCAATTGTCCAACACCTCATGCCATTCCTATGTCCAAACATACTTGGTATCCTTTTGCAGTAACTTCTCCAATGATGCAGCAACCTTCCCATAGCTCAATATGAACCGTCTATAATAACTTGTATGTCCCAAGGTTGCACGCAACTCTCTTATGGATGTGTGGGCTAACATGTACACAGTCACTGCAATCTTTGCTTGGCTGACTAATAGACATTCCTTGCATAAAACATCTTCCAATAGAGCCCCAAATGGTGTATAGAAGATGCAATTTTTCAGATTTAAAGAGATTTATAACTTCCTACATTTGTCTAACATTAACTGTGATACTTGCATATGGTCTTTGAAAAAGATGAACACCATCCAATCATCTAAGTATACTTCCAAAAACTTGTGCATGAAGTCCTTAAAAATTGCTAGAACAATACTTGAAAACACTACAAGTTAATTCTTCAGACCAAATGGCATCATGGTGTATGAAAATGAGCCCCACTCTGTCACAAAGGTTGTATTTTCCCTATCTTCCTCTATGATGCACTCTTGGTGGTACCTAGAAAATCCATTTATGAATGAATAAGCTTCATACCCACCCACATTCTCCAAAAAATTATTTGTAAATGATGTAGGGAATGGATCATGCATGCAAGTTGGATTTAAGCTCCTCAATTCTACAGAAGTCCTTATATCACCCGTTTTGTTTGGTTGCACTATCGTTGGGTTGATCCATACAAATTTTTCCATCGGGACAATGATCCATATGTCTAACACGTGGTCCAACTCCTTGCACACATTTTCTTGGTATTTTGAGTTCAACCGATATGGTCTCTTCTTAATCGATTTGGCATATGGTTTCAACTAAATCTTCATTTCCCCTAGGGATCCTGCGATACGCTTCATCTAAAAAAAAACTTCTTGGAAATAGGTCCTTGTATTCTTTTAGCAAGCCCACTACTTGCGTCACTATTTCTTGATCCTAGTAATCACCATTTATCTCTAGCTTTGGTGCCTCTTCTGTGTCAATGTTATGTTTTTTCATCTTTAGCGGTCGTGTATAGTTTGGCATAGTGCTACTGGAGGCTTTCCCCTATATTATGCGTTGGCCCTCGATTTCATTAATCTATAAGATCTAAGGGTCCTCTTCCTATGCGTCATTGCTATCTACCTTCCAGTAGTATATTGGTCTATTTAACTTTACCATTGGCTTGTGATAGGAGCAAACTACCTTGTGTGGGAGGTCTTTGGGTTGTTGATTGAATATAAACTTCTTCATCTTCAATAACATATGTCTATACACGGGGACCTATGACATAAACTTGAATGTTGCATAGAATTGATTTCTTACTTTTTCATGGCCCTTGGTCTGCCTCTCGGTCTTCTCCTTGATATACGATCTTTTGGGGATCATATCCAAGGTGTGGACAAATCTATGGACCCACTATGCTTGAGGAATATTCTTTGTTGTCCAGTGCCACTCACATAACCAAATGTGTTCCTAGGGATCCTCCATCCCCTTGTACCTACTTACCAATTGAAAGTTGGTCGGGTATTGGAACCTCACTCTGATGCATTCTACCACCTATGCCCAGTCCTGTAAGTTTGCATGGTGCATCGCCCACTAATGCACAGGTGTTCCCTTCACTATTGCATCCATATAATGAATCCTTTGGGTCTCGGACACATGTTCTTCAATGCACGCTATAAATTCATCTATCAAGCATATCCCATCAAACCTTAGTATGTCACACAACTCCATTCCAACCCAATGCATTACTTTGGTGATTTGTGTGAGTATCCTAGTTGACACTTCATATAGATTATATTTCCATCATGCCATCACATCCTTTGAATCAATGTCATGTCATTAGACACTCCTCCAGCTCATCTCGACATCAACTATCAAGTTTACATAATCCTCCGTGTGCCCAGTGTTGTTGTATATATTATCAATGATTGAGCTTTACACTTCTTCATTTATTGGTTCATTATACCTGTCACCCTTGGTCGGATCCAACGGAGCGATGACATGCAGGGTATCTGTCTTAAATAAAATATCTCTTTGTTTTAGATTAAGTACATAAGTATTATCAAATGCCTAGTCAATTCCAAGCAAAGTTGGATTAGGTTCTGAATCACCCATAATCTTGATCACTTCAAAATTTGCATTTGTTTTTACCCAATCAATGTTAACTGATTGCTAGCCTGATTTGAATGGGAGACCACACCAGATTTTGTCTGCCCATCAACCCCCAAAACCTGTTTGGAAAAATGTTCACATTAGACCCTAGGTCCAACATGATACCTTCCATCTCATATTTTCCTAACTCGAATGTCATTTTAAATTCTCTACTCATGCACTTCTATCTACTGATATGGTGCATGTCTCGTTTTGGTTGTTATCATCTTACTATTTTTGGGGATTTTGAATTTGTTGTAAATCTGGTTAGAATAATTTATACTCCCTCAAACAAGTTGCTTAAAAGGTATACACATGCACTATGGTACTTAATCTCCAATCTTTTGTTCTTTAACATCGCTCATATAGGGAGAGATTTGAATTCTATGGCTGATAGCATTGTTGTTTTTGCAGTTAATCCTATAAGGAAATTACTTCCTCAAACGCCTACTTGTACAATTATGTCTTTATATTGTCCTCACTTTCCTGATAATGTAGAATCATGGAAAGTTTTTTTCTAATGATGAAAGTATATGTGCATTCTTGCAGAATGAGCCATTAAAACAAAAGGAAATTATATCTCTAGAAGATAATAAGTTTCCTAAAGGATTGACTTCTATAGGGATCTCATTCTCATCCAGTGATGTTGGAAACAAAAATGAAAAAGAAGAGGAGGAGTCAAAAAGAAAAATTGGAAATACCATTTCGGTGAACATTGGGACTCGAGAATACCCAAAGTCTTTAAAGATTGGAGCCCAATGTTTAGAGAAAGAAAAACAAAAATTCTTGGATCTGTTCTGTGAATTCAAAGATGTCTTTGCTTGATCATCTATGTGGTTTTGATCCTAACATTATCCAACGTGTTATTTATATCAGGGAAAAAACAAAGTTGGTAAGGCAAATACAAAGTCCTATTAATCCTGCCTTAGAAGCTACTATTAGAAAGGAAGTTGAAAAGATTATTAATGCTCACATTATCTTTCCTATAAAATATTCAGAGTGGGTATCTAACCTTGTCCCAGTGCAGAAAAAGAATGGTGATATAAGATTGTGTTGATTTCCATGCATTAAATAGGGCAACCGTGAAAGACAATTTTGCTCTTCCAAATATGGAACTCATTCTGCAATAAGTGGAGTGATCACAAATGATGTCCCTTCTTAATTGATTTTCAGGTCATAATCAGATTCGGGTCAAGAGGGCTGACAAGTACCAAACGACATTCACACTCGTTGGGACACCTTTGCTTATGAAAGAACGTTTTTTAGTTTAATCAGGTGCCACCTTTCAAAGGGATATGCAAATAGTCTTTGACGATATTATCAATCAAATTATTCAAATCTATCTTGATAATTTAAGTATCTATTCTAGAAACTGACAAGATCACTTTAATCATCTACGAAAAGTTTTCTTTCGTTGCACAAAATTCAGAATGTCCTTGAATCATATGAAATATGTTTTTGGAGTCATTGCAGGTAAGCTTCTCGATCATATTGTTTCTTATCGAGGAATAAGTATTGACCTAGAGAGGCTTATTGGAATCCAAAATATTCAAGCCCCATCTTCAAAAAAGGAAATTCAATCTTTTATGGGTAAAATCAATTTTGTTAGAAGATTCACTCCCAATTTTGCTAGAATGGTCAAGCCTATTCATAATATGTTAAAGCGAGATCGATCATTTTCATGGAATGATGACATTGAAAAAACTTTCATAGAAATCAAGAAAGAAATCAGTTCTACCCCTCTTTTGGCAAAACCAGATTTTGAAAAAGATTTCATTATTTACACTAATGTCAATAAAGAAGCAATCTCTGCCATTCTTTTTCAGAAAGATGGTCAAAATAATGAGTAACCAATAGCTTATATGAGTCAAATCTTATCAGATGATGAATTTAAGTACACTTTGATTGAAAAACATACGTATGCTCTTGTAAAAGCTATTGAAAAAAATTACCATTTTATCTTGGGAAAGCACATTCAGGTAAAAGTCCATTTGTCTGTTGTTAAATTTCTGCTTTTACAAACACATTTAATAGGAAGGCTTGTACATTGGCTTGCTAATATACAACAACATGACTTCACAATCACAACCCCTAACACTATTAAGGGACGTGGGAATGGACAAATTGAATCAACAAATAAAAATATGGTCAAACTCCTTAAGAAGATCATAAATGATAAACCTCCTGAGTGGAATTCATTACTCACTTATGCATTATGGGTAGATCAAACCACTACCAAAACCAGTACTGGCCATACCCCTTTCCAACTATTATATGGTCAAGAAGCAATAATTCCTGTGGAACTTGAGTTGACCTCCCTTAGATTAGCGTTGCAGACTGAGGAGTTGAAATCTACAAATATCCTTCAAAGGATTCATGCTATGTTGGCCCTAGAAGAAGAAAAAATATTTGTTCTTGAAAATTTTAAAAAGAGGCAACAATTTGTTAAGAAATATTTTGACAAGAGGGAAAATTCAACTACTTTTCAAGCCGATGAAAAGGTTTTAATTTGGGATTCTCATCATGCTGACAAAGGTAAACACTCAGAGTTTCAGAAACTATGGCTTGGTCCTTATATAATCGCTTATGTTGTTGGGAGCACTTCATATTTATTAAAATACGCATATGGTCGACTATTTTCTTATAGGACTAATGGTTCACATTTGAAAAACTATGTCAAACCTCGTTGATTTTTCATCATCTTCAGTGTTTCCTTTACATTATTTGATTTTATCTTTATATAGTTTTATTTGCTTTTATCTTTGTTTTTAGTTCTTGATTTTGATTTTGGAAATTTGAGTCAAAGTTGGATCAATCAAGTTGCCTATCCGATCATTGAGAATGCAAAATTTTTATTATTTTGTTTGAAAGAAAATCAGACAACAAAGATGAATGTATTATCTTTGAGTCTGCAACGCTACTTATGTAGTATTTGTTGAACTTACCAGATTGTCTTGTTGAGACTTGATGATTACATCATGTTCCCATTTTCTTCTTTCCCATTCAACCTTCCATGAGTGTTTGTTCAAGAGCATGTTCTTCTTTCCCATTCAACCTTCCATGAGTGTTTGTTCAAGAGCATATTAGAAAAAATTTGTAAATTTTTTGTTGAATTACATGAGAGGAAGAAATGACCACCAAATAAAATTTCAAGTTTCAAAAGCAAAACCGGAAATTATGAGTTCTAGTCAAATAGAAAATTGACTACCATGTAGAGTCGCCAGATGTTGACTTGAAATCTCATCACCTGTTATAAAATCATGCAAATGATTACAAGGCCTATTTACGTATATTTTGATATAATATTAATAGGTGGGGTCCCGTATTATAAAACACATAATGTTTATTTTCAAGTATTTCCCTCAACATACATACATATCTACAACAATGGTATTATGATGAAATTTCAAAAGTTATGACATGATTATTGGCATGATTGATGCACTTCAGTGATGTTCAAAAGTTATGACATGATTATTGGCATGATTGATGCACTTCAGTGATGGTTGTTTCTTTTCATTCTTCAACTTGTTGACATAATACTTATGAAACATGAAAGTTATATGGCATGCACTATTCATGATTATACATGCAAAACAAGTCATTTTTTGTGTTTATAAACTCAAGGCATATGAACTATAATTTTGACATATACTTACAACAAGGGAAACATGGTTTTATATACTACATACACATAGAAGGTTTTCGCATGCATATACAATGACCTTGCTATAAAGTTATGGTGTATCATGTCAATATATTCAATTTACAAGTCATATTGGTTCTATTTGGCAACAAAAGTTATGTTATGAAATGAATTTCAAGTTTATGGGCAAAAGGTTTGAATTAGGTTTGACATATAAGTGGCGCATATACTTTTACTGGCACAAAGTTTGGCTTATTATACAATATGTAATATATGGAATATAGTGCATGTGTTCGAAAGTATAACAAACTAAACCCTAGTCTATTTACATGATTATTGATTTGATTAGCCATTATTGAGAAGTGACAAGTAGTGATGGACATGAGTAAAGGGTCGATATAGTGTGTGGTTATATGCTAACATGACAAATTTTGGTATCAACCCACGATTGGTTAGTATGGCATATTGTGTATATGTTGATTGCTCATGTGAATTGTTGAAGTGACAAGTGGCATGCACATTTGAGTTATGTTCGGACGCTGACATGATGGGTTGGCCATGCAATTAATTTGCAAGGACGTGGTAATTAATCCTATAGTCCCTCATATACCATTCTCCATTTTGTCTTGGGATTTGGTCATTTCATTTTGTTGTTGTTGTGGATAGGAAGAGCTCAAGCCTACCATGGAAGTTTTTCTATTGGCAGTTGCAACAACATTTTTCACCCATCAAAGTTGGTATTAAAAGAGCTCATGCCCAAGTATGCAAATATCATCTTGTTGAGCATAATTTGCATGCATTTTGCACAATAATAGTTTATTAATGGATCTGGTTCTTGATTGAAATTAGAGTATGCTATTTTTCCTTACTTTTTCGCTCCTAATGAATAAATGGTTCAAGGGTTTATGCTACTCTATGATGATTGTTTCTTCACTCCATGCATTATTTCACTTTCCATTTATCATTCATAATTGTTTAAGTTAAACCCATCTGGTTAAATTGTGAGTTGAGACCTGGGTTTGAATTCTTGTAATGTTTTCTTGCTGACTGATATCTCAGTCTTCAAAGTTCTTTGCTTAATTAAGAAAAAATAGTGTGGTTTTGATCTATGTTGGTTACTCTTGGATATGGGTCTTGTAAGTTATGGGTCAAATGTTTTTATTTTGAATAATATACACCCAAACCTGGATAAGTTACAGTTGAAGCTTGAGAAACGACCAACATTCAAATGCTTTGGCTTTTGTTGAGTATAAGACTGGGTTTTGAACTCGTGACCTCAACTGATTTTAAAAAAAAATGGATATAATGAATGTGTACAAGTTGTTTGCTTTGTACCAACAAAGGATATGGATGTTGAGGATGAGTTCGAGGGTTTATACAAGTTGTTTAAAAAATAAAAAACCGAGCAATATTTTTTGTTGATAGTTACGAGGATCGGATGTGATTCTTGGTTAATTTTTTCTTTATGGGTTTTCAAACCACGACCATACGTTGGTGATTAATGCAACAAAATGTGAACTCACATTCTTTGTTGGGTCTGGGCCAAATTTGGGTTTGAACCCGTGATTTTATAAGATGATTGACCATATTTTTAGTTTGCACATTGGTTGTAAAGTGGCTTTTATAACCATCGTTATTTTCAACTTTTATTTTGCACCAAGTTTAATATCGGGTGTTCGATAAAGTTTAAAGAGTCGTTAAGAATTGATCATTCTTTTATTATTCCCACAACCAAAGACTGATTTTGTTGGTGTCAACATAAGGTTCAAGTTCGAATTGGAGTTGATCATATTACATTGTTGCTTTGTCGTATTGATGTTAAATTTGTGGCAACATTTGAATGGTGATTCCTTTTGGATTGAGTTGATTAGTTAATAAGAATTTTGATCTTCATAACCAAACATGAAGTTTTGAGTTCAAGTCTTGTCTAACAAACTCTGTTTCCGAGAGTTGTTAATTTTTGGGTTGTATTGATTGCAAACCTGTCATGTTTATTCTGGAAGAAATATTACAACTATATGCACTCTTCGTTGACAATATTCTTCTTCAAAAAGTCATGACATGAATATAACTTGGCATGCTACAATATTGTAATTATTTTGAAGGTACTATCTACATTTGTTGGCCATGACATCCCTTTGAGATTATGTTTAAAAGTTTCAAGCTTATTTCAGTTTATACTCTGGTCATTTGATTGTTAATAAACCCAGGATATTCATAAGCTTTGAAAGACGACAAAGATATTGATTGAAATTGTTTGGTGATATAAGCCCATACTGTCAAATGAATTGTGATGAATGTTTGGAAAAGGGGTGGAAGTTTGATATGCAATTTAAAAAGTTATTTTTCTTTTATCCATATAAATGGGACCAAATCCTCTCATGGTATATCATTTTCCATAAATTATACCCAAAGTTTCCCAAGCCATATTTCATTTAATTCCATACTTTTTTCCCATGTTTATGTAAATGGAAAACTTCAAAATAAGAGATATGCTAGCAGAATGATATATATATATATAATGCTTGAACCGTTTATGTGATTTGAATGAATCATGGGATATGTTGACATGCACAAAAGAAAGTATACAGAGGTTTATAGAACATGCTCCTATGAACTATTATTTGGATTGAAAGTAGGATGAGTTCTGAACAAAATTAATAGAAATGGATTGTGAACATTATCATGCATTCTTGTCATCTATTACATTATCCATAAGTTACAAATCCCTTTTCATTATTCCTTGTCATTTATAATTTCATTTACATTCAACTAGTTAATCTAAACCGTCTTTTTTAACCTCGTTGGCCACCCTGCTTTCTAGCCGCCCCAACCACTTGTTATACCTCCTCTTCAACCTCACCCAAGTATTGCATAATTGCCTGAGTAGACCCATATTCCACCCCATGTGCCACCAACCAATGATGGTTGGGAGAATGTGCATGCTAATCCTCCCTCTAGTGTAGTTCATTGGCCCACTATGTCACTGCCACTCCCACCTCCTCCTCCCTACAACCTGCTCAACCTGTTGCTTTTGTTGCCTCACATGTACATTATGTTCAACTTCCAAAAAATTATAAAGCTTTAGCTATTGAGCCACAATCAAGTAAAGAAAAACAACCTACCATTTGTATCAACTTTGATTCATCTGAGACATCCTCCTACACCATCAAGTCCCTTCCTATCAAACTTGAGGATGTTGTAAAAAAAATCACATTTGATGACATGCACCCAGAAGTGTCAAAGGTTGAAGAGAAGAAATATCTTGATGCATATTTACTTAAGCATAGGGCAACAATGTTAGAAGGAAGTAGACAGAGAGTCTACTTCAAACATAAAATATTATTTTTGACTTTATTTTTATTTCCATGATGTTAATTGACATTCGATGCATCTATTGTGGGACAACATACATGATATTTATTTTTGAATTTTTTTTGTATCATGCTTTATGATGCTCTAGGAGATACAAGTGTTCTTGATGATATGGCATGATTACATTGGCTACTTTTGATATATATTCTTATGATGATGTGTACATGATATTTTAAGTAAATATGGAGAAACAAGGGAATGTTCAAAATAAAACAAATAAAGACATATGGGGTCCCACATATTAATTATTATATATTATTATTAATATTTACCCTTATCATAAATAAAGTTGTCATATATTGACTACTGCTATTTAACTTTAGTAACAAAAAGTAGTTAAACCACTTGAACTACTTTTAAAGAATAAAAGAAAGAGAGCGAGGACAAATATGGACATGAGAAAATAGAGAAATACTTTTGACAAGGTTTGCTCTTGCCTCAAGTGAGATTTTTTATTCATTCATTCATTTATGAGTTTCTTGAGAGCTAAGTCCTCTTGTTGATAGTAGGGTTACTCTAAAGGTGGAAAAAAGAAAGGATCGAGAAGCATAGACTCATGACATGCTTAAGAAGGTCATTCATTCATCTTGATAGTCTATTTAGTTTTATTAGAATTTTTGAATTCAGTTTCAGTGTTGATTAAGGTTATTTTGCAGAGTCAAGACTATGATGTGCTTGTAGTTTGGTTGATCCAGATTATTTTTCAGTCTGTTTTTTTTCTTTAAGACACGAGTTGTCTTTGTATGATTCAAAATTACATCCTAGACTTCTAAGTCTAATTTTGGTCCAATCCCTCACAGGGGTTTGTAAAGAGAAACTTTGTTGTGACTTAGAAAAGATATCTATAAAATCATTTTCTGATTTCTTCTCAATTTGAGACTTGTTGTGTATTGGTTTTTAGATACATGTGTTATTGTATTTATTCATTTAAATTCTTATAAACTTCATTTACAAGAACTTTTCTATTTTTAAATTTTATTTTACAGCAAATCATACAAATTAAAAGCATCAGGCCCAAGAACTTATTTCTTGAGGGTTGATTGATATTTTTGAACAGGCTATAAGCCTAGGGTAACAATATCGCCTATGTCACCTAGCCTAGTGAGATTCGAAAATGCTTGAGTGAGGATATAGCCATTCCTCGCCTCAACGCACAGTACACAATTTGTGGCATGTGTAGTGAAAACATTGTGGCACATGTGTGGTCTTGGCCAAAACCTTGGTGCCAATAGGCTCCCAATACTATTAGTTGGCTCGTCCTCGATCCAAAGAATTCCATTGTGGTGCGACAAAGGTGAAGGATGGTACCTTCTTCATAAGCTTGATGATGAAATTTTGAAACTCAAAATCGATCTGATAAAAAATCTCTAGTAGTTCATGCATGTCACATCAAAATTTGTCGACCTCTCTTGGTGTGGTCGACCTAGTTGTCGGCTTGATCTATGTGCCCAACTCTATCACTGGGGATAACCTTGTGTGCACATTTAAAAGTGCATAGTCGTGATGTTGGGCTTACTCTTATGCTTCCAACACAATGACTGATAATGTTTGTTGCTCGATGTGGGAATATGCAATCTTTCGGTGAAGGTCGGATATCTCTTTCATGGCCTCCTTTCACATTGCAGGTTGAGGGGAGGAATGTGCTTTCTTCTTCTCATTGATTCACGCCTCACCTATGCATATGTGGTCTTTGATTGTGTTGATTTTGAGGGCATTTTATAAGTGAGTCCAGAGACAGAAGTTGTAGTCAATGACCCTCGAGAATCCTTCCATGCACGATTGTCCTTGGTGCAACAAATTTTATGTGGCAACAATATTTTGTTGCAACTCCACCTGCCCTGATGGTGGGGCGCTCTTCAATTTTTCTTGAAGCTCTACATTCTTTGCCTCTAGTTGTTGGATAACTTACTTCACCTTGTTGATTTTTTTTTTGCACTGGGAGGTCAAAAGTTTCTTCATCCATATAGGGGACTTGCATGTACACTTCATCCATCGCGTTGATCAATAATGTGTGCATTGTCACCTCCGCTTCATCGAATTCTTGGACTTCCTTGTGTGCAACTATATCTCATGTATGTCTTTGTTGGGTTTCTTGGTGCACAACCATCTCCTACACGTGTCTCTACTGTAGTTATGCATAGGATCTACTCAGTGCATGATGCATGTCCCCTAACTCATTCATTATCTCTGCCATGAATAATTGTTGAGCATGTGAAGGTACATGCACCAAGTCCAGCTCCACATAAGGAAATAATGGAGGCTTTGAACTAGTGGATGCCTTGAAGGCTGTCAATGCTAATGGGTTTAGCCACATAACCCTCTTTTGTGTATTGTTGCACGGTGATGTAGCGCCAGTGGTGCTACTTGTGACAATCTATTCTTTGGACTTGGGGTCAGCTATAAATATGGCAATGTTAAGAGTATAACATATATCACCCAATTGTTGTGACGACTCCTAATGCAGTAGTTGTTGCACTTCCAAATTGGATTGGAGCACCTTGATGATGCTTTGAACTAGTGTTGGGGAAGGCCTTGGCTCTTGCCCTAGAGAGTTGGTGTCTATTTCCTAGTCCTCCATATGGTTGGTCAATATTGTGCACTTGGCAGACTTCATAAGTGTCTGAGATGGGGCTTCCTCTTTGATGAGCACATCGTCGATAGGTTGTGATGGACTAGACTTTCACCTTGTTGAGCTAGACTTGGAGGTTGGGATTGACGCAGTCCGTGCTTGTTTTCCCTTCTTGCACAAAGTTTTCCCTGTGATTAGTTGTGCCTATTTTCCTTGACCCTAAAAAATAATGTTCTAAAAAATAAATCACGCAGTCATCTTCGCAATACAATACTTGACCGCCACAACTTCTTCCCAACGGGTCAAGTATTTTGTCGTAGTGATAATATACCGCAAACCAGGGGATTGATCAACCTGACAAAGTCAATTTCCCACTTCTCCAATGGCTCTAGCATGGTGAATGGAAAGAGTGGTAGTTCATCTCACCTCAATGGATTCTCGATCCATTGGAAAACCTCACAGTGCTTACAATAATTCTTAGATTCTTCAAATAACGAAAACCACCATAATCTTGCACGTAGCACTTTTTGCGCAGTTGCCTTCCCTGCATTATGTCCACCAACAATGCCTTTGTGTGCCTCATAGAGAACCATTTCACACTCATGCTCCAACACACATCTGCATAGGATCCCATCGGCACCGAGTTCATATAATTGCCTTGCAATCAACTGGTAATCGACACTCTGGGTTACCAATAGTCAACATTGTGCTGGGGTATTCACTTCCAACACCTTACCTGTTGTAAGGTATGCCACGATATCTGCAAGTTGATATGGCACCGCCTCAACCCTGAAGGGTCGTTCATCAAGTATCTCATCATCCAGACTACCTCCAACTTCCCTTGACTCTATCCTTGAGAGATTATCAGGCCCCACTTTATGCTTGTCGGGTTTAACCACTACTTCAAATCGAACTCTTGGAAGAGTAACAACCATCATCATATCCTCCCCCCCAACACTATCTTGGTCACCAAGTATTTGAGTGTTGAATAATCGGTGAAAAACTTGAAGGGAGTGTTGAGTAAATAGTGTTTAAATTTATGCAAGGCGTAGATCATCGCCAATCCTTTGCACTTTGTGGTTGTATAGTTCATTTCATAATCAGACAACTTTATGTTGGAAAAGTAGATCGAATGATCAATCTTATCATCTCTGGGTTACACAAACATTGTGTCAAGTGCAATGGACAATGCATCTGCATGTACGTGGAAGATCTTGGTTGAATCTAGAAATATAAGGGTTGACATAGTCACTAATATCTCCTTCAATGTGTCTAACGCCTCCTGGCTTTCCTATGTCTAGTCATACTCGGTATCCTTGCACATTAACTTCTCCAACGATGCAACAAGCTTCGCATAGCTCTGTATGAACCATCTATAATACCTTGTATGTCCCAAGTTTGCACAACTCTCTTACATAGGTTGGGGCTAACATGTCAACAATCATTGAAATCTTTTCTTGGTTGACTAATAGACCTTCCTTGCAGACAACATGTCCCAATAGAGTCCTAAATGATGTACAAAAGATGCACTTTTTTAGATTTAAAGAGATTTGTCAGTATCAACATATATCTAGCATAAACCCTAATACCCACATATGCTCGTTGAGCAAGCTGAACACAATCCAATCATCTAAGTATACCTCCAAAAACTTATGCATGAAGTCCTTCAAAGCTACAAGAATAATCCTTGAAAACACCGCAGGTGCATTCTTTATACCAAATGGCATCACGGTCTATGCTAACGAGCCCCTCTTTGTTGCAACGGTTGTCTTGGCCCTATCTTCCTCTGTGATGCACACTTGGTGGTACCTAGAAAATCCATCCATGAATTAATAAGTTTTCTCCCACCCACATTCTCCAAAAATTCATTTGTAAATAGTGTGGGGAATGGATCATGCACACAAGTTGCATTTTAGCTCCTCATGTCTATACAAATCCTTAGATCACCTATTTTCTTTGGCTACACTACCATTGGGTTGATCCATTCAGATTCTTTCATCAAGATAATGATCCCCACGTCTAGCTTGTGGTCCAACACCTTACACACCTTTTCTTTGTATTTTGGGTTCAACCAATATGGCCTCTTCTTGACGGGTTTGGCATCCGGTTTAAGTTGAATCTTCATTTCCCCTAGGGATCACGCGATACCCTTAATCTCATAAAAACTCCTTGGAAACAGGTCCTCGTATTCTTTCAGCAAGCCCACCACTTATGTCATTGTTTCTCTATCCCAGTAATCACCAATTATCGCCATCTTCGACACCTCTTCTATGTTGATGTTACATTTTTTTCATTTTTGATGGTCGGGTATAATCAACTGCAATGCTACTAGAAGCCTTTCCATGTATTGCACAATCACCCTCAATTTCATTGATTTGTAATCTCTGAGGGTCCTCTTCCTGCACGTCATTGATATCTGCCTTCCAACAATGTACTAGTTGATCAAATTTACCATTGGCTTGTGATAGGAGAAGACTACCTTCTACGTGGGGTGTTTGGGTTGTTGATTGAATGTAAACTTCTTGATCTTCAATAACATATCTCTATGTGCAAGGACCTCCAACATAAACTTGAATGTTGCGCAAAACCAATTGCTTACTTTTTTCCAGTCCTTGTTCTCCAGGATATACAATCTTTTGGGGACCATATCCACAGTGTGGACAAATCTATGAAGCCTCTGTGCTTGAGGAATATGTTTTGTTGTCCAACATCGCACACATAACCAAAATTTTTCCTGAGGATCCTCTGTCCCCTTGTACCTTCATACCAATTCAAATTCGGTCGAGGGTTGGAATTTTTCTCTAATGCATTATACCGCCTGTGCCCATCCTCGTAAGTCTGCGCAATGCTTCGTCCACCAGAGCGCAGACATTCCCTTCACTATTGCATCCACGACGTGGATCATTTGTGTCTCAAGCACACCGTCTTCCATTTACGTTATAAATGCATTTATCAGGCATGCCCCATCAAACTTCGGTATGTCGCACGGCTCTGTTGTAACCTAATGCACTTCTTTGGTGATTCATGCTCATCTCTTGATTGACAATTCATATAGCTTATTCTTCCATCGTGTCATTGCATTCTCTAAATATGTCATGTGAGCAAACACTCCTCTAGCTTAGCTCAACATCATCTGTCGGGTTTACATAATCCTCCTTGTTCCCTATGACATTGTATATATCCTCAATGATCGAGCTTTACGCATCTTCATTTACTAGTTCATTGTATTTGTCACCCTCGGTTAGATCCAATGGAGCCATGACACATAGTGTGTCCATATCAAAGAACATATGTCTTTGCTTTAGATTCATTACAACATTGTTATCAAATTCCCAGTCAATTCTAATCAAAGTTGGATAGGGATCTGAATCATCCATAATCTCAATTAATTCAAAATATGCATTTGGTTTTACCCCGTCAATGTTAAATTCGACCTTCTCTAGTCTGTGAGTGGGATAGATTCTATACTAATTTATTATCCTGAGTTGAATGGGAGACCACACCAGTGTTGTTTTTCCCATCAACTCCCATGACTTCTATGGCAAAATGTTCACATCAGACCCTAGGTCCAAGATGATACCTTCCATCTCATATTTTCCTAACTCGACTACCATTTTAAATTCTTTTCCCATGCACTTCCTCCTCTTGACATGGCACACATATCGTTCTAGTAGTGGGGTAGAGATAGCAGTCTGATTCTCGCCTTCTTCAATCCATTTCGTCAACATGTGTGTTAATTTCTCGGTAGTCATAGGATTACCCAACACTTTCAGACAACAAATAATTGACTTACCTGATTCTTCAATTTATCCTTCGGGAAAGCATTGTGTCATGATTCCTCATGCACCATGCATCACAACTCTTCAGGTGCAAGTATCTCAACCATGTGTCACATCTCTTCATGCACATGTAGCTTAGCCATGTGTTGCAACTTTCCCTGCATGTGTTCCTCTTCCATCACCTTTTACGTGTCGTGCAAGAATTACTTTTGTTGCACAATATCAAACTTAGGAAGTTCATGTGCTACTTTCCTTATTTTTCCCTCTAACTATTGTCCCAGAAAATATCCTCTTTGGAGGTTGGTTCCTGTGCACATACCTCCACAGGTTACTACCCATACTTTAGGTTCTTCTTTTGACTTTTGTTCTTTGTGTGGCTCAATAGTCACCATGTTGCAACAACCTTTTTTATCTTCCCATTTTTCCAACAACTCTGGGCAATCCTCCATAACATGGTCTGCGTTGTGGCAATATCCACACAGTGTGTAGGGCTTGCTACAGAACCGTGCCAAGTTTTTCATGTATTTTCCCATCGCAGGACGCTCATTTTGATGGTGACCTTCATTACGACACAAGGTACACCAGACATTTTTCGCACATTGCTTTCTCATTTTCCATGTCTTGCAACTGCATGGTGATGTTCCCAAGTTGCGATTGCACTTGCACCAACCATGCAGACGTCTCGCCACCTCGTGTCGTAGAGTCCAGGAATATGGAAATCTCTATGGCTTCTGACTAAGTCATCACTTTTTCCTACGTGAGCAGGACCTGAATGTGAGGGAGGAGTATGACAATAAACCACTCTCTATGTTGGACATCCTAGATTTGGAAAGTTAATTTGTTCAACGGAATCTTGAAATGTTGGTAATAGTCCCACACGGTTTCTCCAACTCGTTGTTTGATCGCCTTAATCTCGGTTATACACTGTGACTCTGACTTAGGCTTTTGGAATTCTCTAAGGATATCTCTATTTATCTCTGTGAGGGACCTAGCATGTCTTATTGGCGCAGTCACTTTGTATTTCATATACCAAGTCAAATCTCTATCTCAAAATGTGGTTTCTAGTTGCACAATTTTGGATGCCACGTCTGTGACTTGCTTCACAAACCAAATTGCTTCATATGTGGACCAATGTTGTTATGCATTATCTCTTCCTTTCCCATGAAATGCGGTAAGTCCGAGGATCGATTCTTGATTGTCCATATTTGAATTGGAACTTGATCTTCCTAACTGATTGCTACGATTTACTACTATTATTGATAATCTTTCTTGTGAATTGTCGTTGACTTCAGTTTCTACTCCATTGGTTTCTTCTACTTCTCTTTCTTCTGAACTTTCTTCTTCTGCCTCACTTGCCTCTAAACTTTCTTCTTTGGTTCTTTCTTCTTGGTTAAAGATGCACGAGGGGGGTTGTTCAAAGAGGGGGTTCCTCCACACTATTTCATCTTATTTGGTGATGGATCCAAAAGAGATTCATATCTTGAGTCGTGCAAGCCTCCTTTTGACGACCAATATCTCTTCACCTTCTTGAAGTGCACCTTCATCACTATCTTCTTTGTCGTCGACACTACTACTCTTCACCTTGTCTTCCTCTTATTCAACTTCATCTCTCATTAGACAAGGGGATTTGACCTCGTTCTCTACAACTCTGTTACTACTTCCTTGGGTATCCTCTCTTTATACCTCTTTCTCTATACCACATCTCTTTGACAACCTCTCTTCTTTTGCGTGAGGGGGGTGATTCAAAGAGGGGGTTCCTCCACACTATCTCGTCTTTTTTTATGATGGATCCAAAAGAGCTTCCTATCTCGAGACACACAAGCTTCCTTTCGACAACCAAGATCTCTTCACCTTCTTGGAGTGTGCCTTCATCACTATCTCCTATGTCATTGGTGCTACTACTCTATGCCTAGTCTTTCTCTAATTCAAATTCATATTTCATCAACCAAGGGGATTTGAACTCATTTTTTACAACTTTGCTACTGCTTCCTCTAATATCCTCTCTTGATACCTCTTTCTCTACACCGTGTCTCTTTGATGACCTCTCTTCTTCTATGCTTCTCTCTAGCTCAGATTTTTCTCCCACAGACCCTTTGTCGTGACTTATCTTCTCTTCTTCTTAGGTATTACTACTTGTTTGTCACCCCTTGCTCTCCCTTCTTTTCTTTTCTACTCAAATAGCTTCCTTAGCTCAACTCTTATTACATAGCACTCAACACTTCTTCTTATCCACTCTTCTGGATCCATTCTATCTTCACCTTATCTCATCTTCTTCCCCCATATTTTCATACCCCCCCTTCTGCATGGGGGGTTTATGTTTCCATCCTATTGGGCTCCATGCGTATTAACCCCTTCTCCATGAACAACATTTTGATCCATGATGAGATTTCTTCTAACAACCTTCTTTGAGGGCCAACTGCAAACTTTCTTTCTGCACTACTAAAATATTCACTGCATTCAACTGTGAACTCAACAATACATCCCTTTTTAACTTGTTCGAACCATAAATCAATGGATCTGGCCCACATATTGTCCAAATATTTCAAACGAGTGACCACTTCTTGATCCCAAACCAATGATTATTGGGCTCACCACATAGAGTTAATCTTTGTCTGTCTCTTTACCCATTCATGCAATAAATAAGGAAACTCAACAAAGAAAATTTCATGTAGATTTGAATGTATGTACCTTTGTTTCCATCGTTCCAGGTTGATTTGCAAGTTTTTGGTCTCTCGTTGTGTGAACTCGTCCTCTTTCTCAAAGATCCATTCTTCTATCTATTTTCTTGAGGGATTCCATGTCATGTCCTTGCTTCACCATGTAGCACAAAATCATTAGGTCCCAACAATAGAACCAATTGTTGGCTCTAGCCTCGAGGGTTTGTTCAATTGGTCTAGAGATAGATGTAAGTTTATCATGATTGTTGTTGGTCACAGGTTCAAATCTCTTGATTTCCCTGGGGTGAGGCCCTATAATCAGGGTCGATGGATTATCTCACTTACCATCCATGGAACATGGAGAAATATTCAGAGGGTTTTCCGCGATTAAATTTCCTCGAAAAAAAAAAAAATTGGCTCGGGGTTTCAGACCAAGGGTTCAAAAGGCTTTACCAACAAATACCCCACTAGAATCAACATATTCAATATTCAAGGATTGAATAAGGTCTCACTCGAGATGCCATGAGAATCACAGAGACCAAATGTTTGTGCATAACATGAAGGAACAATACAAACATGAAACACTTAGCTAAGGGTTGTGCATCAGATATTATTCATTCACATCAACATTCACATAAGTAACGTGTAGTCTAACATATAACAACATACATTCATAACAAAGAACATGATAGGAAGTATCAACTCAGACCTTATGCCTTCATTCATTAACCACAGATAAACACTTAGATACATAGAGGGACGTAGCCTACACAGAGACTCATTAAGCTTGAACCAAAGACCAAAGACTCAGATCTTGATCTACTTTCTCTCTCACAATATAATAAACCTAGAATTACAATGAACAATGTTGAATAATCAAACTCCAAACCATTACTCAACAACGAACAACCTTTCCTCTCTTGTGTGCATTCCTTTTATCTCTACTTAAGTATGGCAATGATACTAGATCTTCCAACTCACTAACAACCTCAAGCATGACCAAGTGGTAAGTTACAAAATGGTCATTATTCATGATGGTTGGATATGCACATGTGATATGGTTACAAAATTATTACAAGTCCTTGCATGGTGCTTGAGCCAGTGTGTGCACAATAGAAAATAGTCAGTGCACATTTAATATTGGCACTATGCAGTACAAAATTTGTGGCAAACATAGTGAAAAACTTGTGGAGCACGCATGAACTCGAGAAAAACCTTGGTGCCAACACCAAAACCCGTCGTCTCCCTTTACAACTCCACCAAACTCACCATCTACAAATCTATACCTAGTATAATCTCATAATCAACCCAAATATTATCCTCCATAAAGGCATCACACCTCTCCTCCTCAAGACAATTGGAAGGATAATAGATTGAAGAAATCAATGCAACGTGTCTAGATTATCTTTTAGGAGGTATACTTTCCCTCACTGAAGATTTTGGATCCTACATGCTCTTGAGCCTCCTACATTGTCTAAGTGAGCCATCTTGGTCTCTTGCATGCTAGGGTAGAAGGTGAGGGTGGGTTCACACATAATCTTGCTTAATATCCCTTTGAATCGATCACTAGAACAACAACCTCTGCATTCCCCTCAATCATTGAAGGAGGGTCTCGTGAATTAGAAGACTTCACATCTTTGCTTACTATTGTCTTCCACTATCTTGAAATATAGACCTTGTAAGGTATAGAAGTACCAATGTATCCAAAAACACAAGATGTTATTACAACATCTCGAGCCTCTGGAGAACACCGACCACCTGTGAATATGAAGGAACATAAATCTTGATCATCAACAACCTACCAAACTCCAACATCCCTTAAGTCAACGTCGTCGACCAAAATCATCTCACACCACATCATGGGTTGTCTAGGACATCCTGTAAAGATAATCACATCTCCATATAAGGCCAAGACCAATGGATCACATCTATCAAAATCACAAAGATAGAAGTTTGCACAAGTCAACTCATCAATCCTAAAATACTAAGCTTTTGGTATATGTGAAAACGCATGTAGGGCTATCAACAACTTACAAACATGAGAATCCCTCTCATGCACCTCAAAACCTCCAGCAACTGAAGCATCAACCTTGACTTGGTCAACTCCTTCTTTTTGAGAGAATCCTAAATCAAGAGTACCATCGTGGTCAACTCCCTCCACTTCAGATAATCCAACAACCTTGTCCCTATACTCTAGAACACTCCCATCAACTACAAGCACAAAATCAATCCCAAATTTCACAATACCTTTCGAACCTGTCACCATCTGGCATCCCACCATGCATGCTCTACATGTGCCTCCTCATGTCTAAAAGGCTCATCCAGTTTCTCCCTAGAATATACAAATTCCATAGGATCAACAAGCAACTTGTAAAGGCCACCATATAGCACACCTCTAGCCAAAGTCCTAGGACTATCTAGACTACAACCATTAATAGTGCAATATTGTCCTTCAAATGCAACTCTCCATTGTACATCTATCATATAAGAAATGGAAAGAAGATTCTTCTTCAAACCAAAAACAAATAGAAAACCACTCAACTCAATACCATCACTTGAAGGCATCTGGAAAGAAATAGAACCAACTCCTCTAATGTAGAGTGATCTTAGCCACAAAAGCTTCAATACCATGTTGAAATTTTCACTATCTTTGACTTTTAATGCAAAACATAAATTTCACCTCACAGGGAGGTTTCTCAGATCTTAATCCTATGAATTGGTAGCTTTAGGGCAGTTATGAAATATGATAAAAAATAGCTACCACAAACAATATTTCACTTCTTAAATAACCTAAACAAAAAGGTAATCCAAGAGAAAAGATACCAATTGTGTGCAAACAAGTTTCAACCCTCTAGGGAAACCTTATCATGCATTAACTAGATCTGAAAATCACTTAATGACAACAAGAATTACAATAGTAAATTTTTCATATCTTCACAAATATTAATGTTAAAACCCTTAATAATTTCAACCTTAACTTACATCAAATCAACAAGACATACAAGTGTTGGAAATAACCAAATCATGAATATAAATATACTTGAAAATCAAATTTGCAATAAGACAATTTTGGATAATTGAAAACTTCATCTTCATGTGTGTGTGTGTGTGTGTGTGTGTGTGTGTGTGTGTGTGT
>CBVK0100286410.1:0-22797 GCA_900067695.1 Picea abies
TCTTCCGATCTCACTCTACTGGAAATTCAAGAAGAACCAAATGATATGCAACATAGAATTAATCGAGTAATCCATGTTAAAAAAAAAGAGAGCAAACCAATGATAAATTACAATAATATCAAGATAAAATGAAAAAACTCTTATATAAGAAGGCCAAAGATAGAGTGTTCACTACACAAGATTTAGTGTTAAAATGGGATAAACGAAAGGAAGACCCTGGAAAACATGGAAAGATTGATAATCTTTGAGTCGAATCATTCATTTTTGAATCAATTCAAGGTCAAAGTTCCTATTTACTACAAAACTTGCAAGAGGAGAGTTTAGGAGCACCTATTAATGGGCATTTTATGAAACATTTTCTTGTCTATTGACTCAAAGAGACAAATTTTTGTAAATATCCTATGTATAGTTTTATTTTCTTGAATTAATTTTCACTTTTCTTTTGAGTTCTAATTGAAAGTTTTTTAAATTTCACTTATTTTGTACATATTTTTATTTACTTTTTGTATATATCTTTTTGTTTTTGATTTTTTTGAATTAAGTAGGATAACAATCATTCCTCCAAACCACCTGAGCTAAATCCAATTGACACACACATAACCTTGGTGGAGTCATCCTAGTACTACAAATATTGATCCACTGCCAGTGAGCATCCATAGCCTTGACAAAGATAACTGCATTTCTCTGTCAAAGACTATATTTCCTTTCCTATAAAGATAGGGAAATGCATACATCTTTGCTGGGGCTATGGAAACTCACTAGCAACATATCAATGCCTGTGGTATTAGAATGAATCCAATGGGGCTGTGGACACTCATGGGAAGTGGAGTAATATCAAGAGGAAATGATAACTTTCTCATATGAATTCTTCATTAAAAACCCCAAAATGTCAAATATGCCTTAAAGAGAATACATCCATTCCTTTTTATTTTTGAGAAAAAACAAACATTTAATTTCCCTTCTTCTTTGTTGATTAAGTGGAGTTATTTACGAATGGAAAGTTACATTAAAATGAAAAATTATTACTAAAATATAAATTAAGAGATAAAACATTAAAATGAAAAATTATTACTAAAATATAAATTAAGAGATAAAGAGATAAATTATTAATTTTATTCAAATTTTCCATTTAAAAATATTAAAAGAAAAATATATGACTAAAATATTATAATGGAACATATAAAACAATCATTTTAGGATAAATTAGAAACATAGTATTCATTGTATCGAGATTACTGAGTATATCATAAAAACCTATTTGATATTTAGTTTTATTTTTATTTGTGCATGCAATTTCTTCTTTCCTTACTCATATTTGAAGTCAAGAAAGGGAAATAAAGCCTATATGATTTCATCAAGCCATTTTTTATTCAAAATAAAAGGTAACAATGTATACCAAAAAAGGCGGGAGGATTGCAAGATGTCATAACAATAATAGTAGAACAACACAATACGAGATTTCCTAATCATTGATGTAAACCAAGCCCTCAACAGAGGGGCCACTGGTCCTAGATTATCTTGAAAAAAATTTCCCCTAAAAATCTCTTGCTTAATCTCTGCTACATCCTACGATAAGATATATAACTTTATTTCAATCATGGTATTGAACTAAAGCTTTGGAACAGATGTAGATCCATGGGTCTCTTCTTGATTCACATAGTAGCTCGGGTCTTCATCTTTTTTGGGACATCCACATTTCTTCTTTGACACTTCATGGCCTAAGGAAATTGCATCCTTTGACATTGGAAGACTGAACGTTGGACAAGCTGGTGCTAGAGGAGTTAATTTCTTTGAAACCATTTCCTTCCTTTGCATTAAATTCAAATCCTCAGTATGTCAATATTCATGACCAACTACCTCCATAAACCAGGGGTAATCATCATAATTTACAACCATAGCTATGAGGTAATTCACCAAATTTATAGGAGGATAGTGTAGGAAAACAAGATAACAACGAGTTTTTAAGGATATTGAATTAAAATCTAATAATGAACTAGACAAAATATAATCTTGAAAGTACAATAAAAGTGAATCCTATTCATGCTAATACTTTTAGGTAATTAATGTTGATTTATTAACTCATAATTATTATGACCCTTAGGAGACTAAGTGATAAATTGATTGAAATTTTATACGTGCATTAATTAATTCACACATACTAGAGAAGCTCATTAACTGACTCCATTTGCCAAACAAATGAAGAACTCATCTTCAGTGCTTGATACTTCCTAAGGAATCATCATCCCCATGTGAAGCCAAATGTTGCAACTCTAATTGATTTATGGTAGATTTTTTACTATTCTTTAATGAAATTGCTACTATTTGAAAAAAATGATGGTATAAATGTGCTCAAAGTCCATTTTCATATTTTATAAAATTTAGTTGAAATTTCATTATCGATAATAGTTATGAATAAATGAGATAAAAAGAGACCAAATTGAGGTTGAGGATTTTTCTGACCTATCATGGGTTGACAAGTGTTGAATAAATTTGAAATTAATCATGTGTGGGTTCAAAATTCATAATTTAACGACTTTAATCAAAATGATCATGTGTTAGATTTGATTATTCATGATGAATGGATATCAATGGATAGGATCATTTGTAGGGAACGAAAATACATGTTTTTAATATTGGCCTTTGACTTTGCAAACCAAAATCCACCCAAATACACATGGTGGCTTCCTATCAATTGCGAAGGGAAAGACATAGTTTCAAAACTGCCATCATAGCCTCTGCAAGCCGCTTGATATATTTGTATTCAATAAATCAATAATTAATGTAGTAGGTTATATTTAATGAGTCGTATATGAACACATTTGAAATCAATTAAGAAATCTATAGGTGTTAGGTTATGATGAGTGGTTTTAATACATAACACATGCAAATGTGAAGAAAGGTGGTCATTTCAATAACTGTTACATAAACAAAACAAAATTGAAACTTGTAAAAGGCATTGAGTTACAACTTGAGTTTGCATTGAAACTTGTAAAAGGCATTGAGTTACAACTTGAGTTTGCATGAAATTAGACTAACAATCCTCAATTCAAATTTTAGGCGAAATGGGTACTGTTAATTTCCTTTCCTTTGTCTTATTCAACCTATCACTCTGTAAGTAATAGTAAAGCTTTATATTCTAGTTGAAAGAAACCATATATTCTAGACAAAAACATGTGGATCTTGTACAACCCATTTCCTAGAATTCTAATTCAGACCAGTTAATTGATAGAGATGGTGATATCTTTCAGCGTAGGTTCATTGTTAAAAATTCTTATGAAATTCACAAGTAAGCCTACCGATAGTTAAAATATGCCCTCGATACTTTACCAACTTGGGAATGTGGCCTGGTACAAGCAATTGTCCCAAAAACTTACCATTTCCCTGAATTTTTTCTAATGTGCTCAAGTCTTTACAACCCAAGCCAAAGAGTGGTAAAATCATGTGATGCAACACGAGTGATTTTTTCTCTTACTTTAGAAGCTATATATGATATGCGATTGCTACCTGATAACCAAAAATTTCTCAATGAAGATATTTTAAGTATGCAATTTAATTCCTTGACAAATGAGGAGAAGCAATCTTTACTGCTGAAATTGTTACCTAAGCTTTCCAAAATACTTGAGTTAACCCTACTTTTATCTGCATAAAAACTTTTGGTTGTATCTAAAGAAATAATTTCCACGTCTTGTTTTATTATGGGAGATGATAATGACATTATCCTGGATGACTTAATTTTGGGTTTTTTTTTAGTTTATTTTTTTTAGAATAACACAGTCAGAAAGGTTTAACTATGCCAAGTATTTGTTTAATGCTATCCATGCACAGTTTATTTAGTTTCAATCCTTAAAATGCTACAAATATCAATCTTATTTGATCTACATTATGATTTATTTCTAGTTTTCTCATTTTGAGTATTTAGGCTTAAATAAGGTTGATCAACAAGGTAGACCTCTTTTGGTGTTAAAATGGACAAGAATTGTGCAAGATCAAGGGAAAAAGAACAATTTTAAGATCTCTGTGGATTAGTTCATGCATACTATTTATACAATAGTGCATAATGAATGTTCCCCAAGATTCTTCTCTGAGTGCAAACAACTCCTCCAATTGAGCCTAGATTCTAAAGTAGAGGATTGGTACTTATTTGAAAAGTGTATAGTTATCATAATTTACTGTTCAAAATTCAAACCATATATGCTTCCACCCTTTCTAACTCCTGGGAATTTTTCCTTAGAGTATATTAGACAAAGTATGAACTTAAACTTTATTCATTTCGCTTCAAGAAATCAAAAGGTTACTTTTTCTTGCAAAAGTTTTCTCTTTCATAGTCAAAAGCAAATATGCACTGACTAAAGTTGAGAAAATGATAAATTTTTATTTTTATTATATGGAAGTAAAAATGTGGAATTATGATTCACATCATATCATTTCTAACCTGAAATTGCTATTAGTTATGCTCCATATCTTCATCATGCAGATCCAAAGGTAGAGAGACTTGCTAACAAAGATATTTGGGAAGAAGTGTAGGATGTTCTACAAGCACATAATGTTTTGGAAAGTATAAATAAAAGTGTTAAAAAGGAACCAACCAACTAGAAATAAGGGTCAAATAAGGTTATCTCAATTGAATATGATCAACCAACACAAATAGTAAGTGAAGTAGTGATTTCATTTGCATCAATGCCAATGAGTCCATGTAGTGGAATGACAATAAGGGAAATGGACTATCTCATGGAGACTCTATAAAATTAAAAATTACATAGAAAAGTTATAGAAATTGAAGATCTGATGGAAGAAGATGAGATAGAGCGATAACCAAAAAGAATGAGACTAGATTCAAGTTCCGAATTAGGAGAAGAATGAGAGAAGCAAGATACTAGAAAGAAAAAAGATAAGATCAAAGATGCTAGTGGACTGATTTTCGAGAAGTCCATTATTTCAATTACACATATTCCAACATCCAATAATCCTCATTAAATCCTTCAAAGTGAGTTGGCACAGGGAGTAAGAGGTTCTAAAGAGATATCAATATCTGAAAACAACATTGATGTTTTCACTGAGATGATTTTGAACAAGAAGCAATCCAATTAATAAAAAGAAAAACTATTTTCTCAGACAAGTTAGGAAGGATCAACACCTCCTAGGATCTTAATTTCACTTTATTATGATAAAGGAACACTTTTCATGGCTATCTTTCAACCAACAATCAACAAGAATGAAGGAGAGATTAAGTCTCATGAATATGAGAATAATAAAGTGAAGATTGATCTTGATAAGATGCAGATACAAGATAAGATTAAATGTCATAAACAAACTAGGAAAATGGTATCTAGAGATTTAATGCAAGTAGCAACAAATGTCAAGAAATTGACAATGCTAGTGACTAAGTTGGAGAATCAGTTAAAACAAAAAATGGTTGTAATTAAAGAAAGACTTGTAAATATTCATGATTTGGAGCAAAGAATAATTGTTCTTGGAGAGGACCCTAATGATAAAATTGGGGTAAAATCTTTAGTCAAAGAAAAAGATAAAGAAATCCAAGTTTTAAAGGGTAAATTGAAGATACTAGCATCATATTTGTTCAAACTAAAGAGTTAGTCGGAGAAAAAAAGGAAAAAAATAAATTAAGTGATCAGGTAGCAAAGCCAACATAGTAGAATATTCAATTAGGGTAGATAATTTACAAGATAAATGAGGAAAATGAAGTAAGTACTACATTCTTTTTTTTCTTCTTTCATTTGAAGCAATCTAAACTTCCAACCCTACTTTACTGCAACCTATTATAGATAACCTAATTTTGAACACTTATTTGATGGAAATAAGTATTTGGAAAACAACCCTGGCAAAAAATCAAGAAAAAAAAATTAGGAAACTGAAATGGAATTTTTTTGTGCAAGGAAATATTAAAAATTACCCAAGGATGCTCTTAAATCAGACTCCCATGGTGAATAAATTTCTGATCCTTGTTTTGTTTGTTTATTCTTATTGTTTTTTGGTTTCTTCTTACTTTTTTTTTTCCTTAGGCCCCAAACTTTGAACCATTTACTATCTCATACTTCCCATCTGCGATACTTCTCTATGTTCATTAAGCTACTTGGTGCTAAAATAATCCAGATATTCATCTCCATAATATCTTCTTTATTAATTTCCATCATTATTCTTGGAACTTTTTTCAAAACATACTTAATGTCCTCCATGTATTCTTGCATTGTCACCAATATTGGATGTACACATCACACATCTTTTCCTTCTATTGTAAGCTCTTCATTGTCTTCAAATGAAACAATGTTCACAATTATTTTATCCTTCACATTAGGACATAAACCGTATGCAAGAAACATCTCCCCCTTGACATGGTCATATTCAACTTCTTCATGATCATTGGTTTCCATGAACGTTTCCTTTTCATAGTCATATTCAACAACATTCACACTTTTCTTTACTATTGTACCTACACATACATCAGTACAAAAGGAATAATGGGAATGAAAACTTCCCACATGAACCTTATTCAGTGGAACCTCCTCTTATAATCCACCTAGATGTGACTTTTCCATCATACATCATACAATAATATCCTTCTTTGCTTCCTTTGGAAAGAACTCATTCACATGCTCCTAACCCATTTCTTTAAGCATACATTCAATCACATGCTCATATTTGTCTTTTCTAACATGCAGTCAATCACAACTTCTTTCTGCTCATACTTATCATTTTTCACATCATTATGGGGATCTCTTTCACTAATCCTATTTATATCTTTTTACTCTTTCCCTCTTGTCTTTCACATAGTTGCTCTTCACCTTCAATGGCTTTCTTTTTCACATTATCTCATCTTCTTAACAACTTGATTTTTTCCTTTAAGGTGAAATTGTAAGCCTCACTCAAGGAATGAATCTCCATCATGCTAAATTAATTTTGAATGGATGAATTAAGGTCCTTCACAAATTTAGTAGCCTTCTCAACATCCTCCTTTACAAAACTACCTCTAATGGAAACTCTACAAAATTTAGCAACATACCCTTATACATATCTATCCTTCTATTTTAATCCTTCCAACCTTCCATGCATATTTATAAAGTAAAATAAATTCCTATACTTACCTCACAATATAAAAACCATATTTTCCTACACCTTGACATTTCCTTTCCTTTTCTTTGTATGTCTAACTGGAAATATTCCCACCATATTAATGCATGTTCTCCCAATATTGTGCATGCAAACTTTACTTTCTTGGAGTCTCGAGCACGATTAATATCAAAGTACCATTGCATACAATCTAGTCCATCAACTCATTTGTGGTTTCCTCGTCCAACACTCCCAACCATGGGATGGGTAGCCATGAACTTGGTTTTCAAATTTCAACCCTTAGAGGCCATATCCCCATAATATCAATTGAATAAACTTCCTAGGAAGGACCAACAACTAAAAAAATATGCGCACAAAAAAATTAAAAGAATGTAGTGGAATAAACCAACACAGCCTAATATATGTTGTAGTAAAAATTAATAGATAAAAGAGATAATAAACCATAAAACTTCAGAGATAAACCCTTAAACACCAAAGATACCAAAACATTCACAATGAACAACACAACAAATATTGAGAGAAGAAACCTTCAGGTAAGGTAACACCATCAAATACTCATTACGGAAGGAATCACTCCACAAACCACGTTTTCCGGAACATAATACAATCCAACACATCTCCAATACAATCATACTCATGTGTATTTATACTTTTTCATGAGTATTTCTAGGGATCTATTACAACTACCCCTTATTTTTGTTATTTCCTTTTAATTACATAATGGTCCTATTCCATTATTATGGCCACATTACATTCATTATCCACTTGGGTACCTCCCTAGCTACCACATATTATCTTCCCTAGGTGCATCACAGATTTCATGGCACCTAAGTTCCCATATCCATAATTTAATCATTCACACACATAAAGCATGCAATAACATACATTTCTATGATAATGATAAGGCACTTATCTTTTAACTAAAGAAAGTCCAAGAAATTGGTTGCGCAAGAGAAATTTTCCACCCAACCATAGATATCCAGTGCAAATACCACCTCTAAACTAGGCTATGAGGCCACAATGACAAAGGAACCAAGCTATGAGCTTCTATGTCTCTCGACCCGACCTATCTACTTTCCTGTTCAATCAATCTCCTCACTATAGAGCATCATAATATTTCATCTAGCAATAAAAAAATGAACTCTCGTCCACTCCCGCACACCACACAAGGAATATCTCCCCTTTCTCTACTCAACAATCCCTTAGGGGTATTATTCCCTCCAATGTTCTTCAATGTGGGCATAAAGAGCCCAATCCATTGTATGATTTTCTAAGACTTGATTGCAAGAAACATACTTGGCTCTTAAGAATTCAAAGAGTAGCAAATGCATAGTGAGTGATGGATCCCTAACTTGATTAGCTTCTATGACCACCTACAACCATATATCTTCCATCCCATATTTGCAATTTCCTCTTCACAATGTTGATTTGGTCAATTCTTGTATTTGCTAATGGTTAGCAATGACGAATAATGCATGAGAAATGTATAGCATGAGCATGAGAATACTATAATCAATTCTAGAGTGAATGGTAATGTGAGTATTGGGGGAAATGATGGATGACATTACTTTTGATAGGAAAAATGTAGGACTCTTACACTTCCCCTGATCATTGTACTCAACCCATGCTTCCATAACTATGTGAGAAGACTTCCCCACCCACCTTTTACATGCATTCAATCATTGGTTTGATAAGTCAAAGGAGGTGGATGGATTTATTTAAGGCACATGGTGGAAAAGATATGAGTTTTAAGGCTAACACTTGGTAATGTAGGATTTACTTTCCCACATGACCCCTTTACTCTTCTCCTCTAACGTAATCATATCCCTTATCGTGCTCTTTGCAACCATCTTGGACCATTATATATTATATTTCAACATTAATATTTATGTAGCTTGAATTCATTATGGCAAGCCTACGACATGGTCCATAGGGGTACATTTACATGATACATGCCTAGCCATTCACTAGTCGGGCATGAACTTGAGATTTGCACAAGCAATCCATACTATCATATTTACATCATTTACAAGTAAGACCATTTATTTAAGCTCACATGGCTTGACTCCTGTCATTATAAACTCACATTTACAATTTATTTATAATTTTATCCAATACATTCCATGGTAAAAAATGGGGTATTACACCATCTAGATTTGAACTCCCAAAACACATAGGAGTATTCAATTGACATCTCCCTCCCAATATTATGATGGCTTTAGTGCTTCTCTCTTATTTGAATTTTCTTTAGAAACCTCATGTTCCCATTTATCTTCAGTATCAACATTCACATGTCTAGTCTTTCCTTTCATTTGGTATGTGTATAGGGTTTCTTACTGCATTAACACCATTCATATCATATGTGTGTCATCATTTTCATCATAATGAGTTATGCATCTGCCTCTCATAAATTGCTTGTTTCCTTTCTATGCCATACTTCTATCACTTTCCCACAATATTTTTTATTATAAATCTAGACAACATCTAACCAGTTACCATGTTGGAGTTGTCTCTTCCTCAAGCAACTTTACCCAACATGCATTTTGTTGGCATTGCCTCTTCCTTTGGAAACTCTGCCTATTACTCTCCTTGTTGGAGTTATCCTCACTGCAATATATTTCTGCCTCAATACCATATGAATAGGCTACATGCTTCCAATTTGAGAGTGCATAGTGAGAAAAATACCAAGGAATCATAACATAGCACAACTCTTTCTTATGACAATTAAAAAAAGGCCAAAATCATTACATATTTATGCTCCTCATTACATCATAATCTCATAAATGTCTCTGAAATTTCATTCACTAGCACTTTCAACCCATTCACATTTATCTTATTGTTAGGCGAAAATATTGTCATTTAATTCCATTGTAGTAATTGCCCAACCATTTAATTTGTCAATGCGAGGTTCGTAGGCTTACGAAGCACATGCACTATATATGCAGGAGTAGGCACCTAACTTCTAATCTAAGAAAATTCAATCAAATCCTAACTCTTTCATTCCACTTAATAAGACTTAGTTGTTGTAGGAAAGAAAACACTAGCTCCCTTTCAGGAGGTCCTCTCAAGATGTTTCAAAAAACCTATCAACAATCAAGATCATCAAGTAAACACTCATGCATTGAAAATAAATACACTTAAAAGGGCTTAGTTGTTGTAGGCATGAAAACACTAGCTCCTTTCAGGTGGTCTTCTCGGAATGTTTCAAATAACCTGTCAACAATCAAGATCATCAAGATAATTCTAATAAAAACAATAAAGCATATAAACCTATTCAAAGTAAGAAGAAAATGCTACTATGATCTATTTGGAGTGAGCTCAATTCTCCTAAGAACAAAGTAACACATAAACTAAAGCATTCTAAATCTAAACTAGAGAATGGAAATTGATGTGAAAAGAAAGCTTGATTCTTATTCCATCATAAGTTGGATACAATGCTCCAAGAGTCCTCCCCTTGAAATGGAGGAGGCACTCCTATTTATACAAAAATTAAGATAACTTAGATCCACAAATGTCTCCTAGATCCACAAATGTGGGGGTCCGGAATGGTGTGGCGTGTGAAGTGGGACCCGTCTCCTATCACATCACCCACCGTGTCGTGCTTCCCTCTTGCCACCTATACTCCACTCAACTGCGCGACATGGCCCGTTCCTATTGGCCATTCACTAACCCTATTGAGATTCGTCCCTATTGGCCAGTCGCTATCCCTGTTGGGGTTCGACGGTTGCATATTCGAACGATTCGACATTTCTGTAGCGTCGAGTCGTGAATTACTGAGAGGCGCCATGGTTATTCAACCTATGATCATGACCCGCGATCACATGGGAGTAGACAAAGAAGGAGCTAGCTTACGCTAGGCCTCCGTAGATATTTGGGGGGCTCTGATTCTGCAGAAAGCAATGAAAAATTTGATTATGGTAGTGGGTGCGTTACAGTGGGCATAAAGAGCCCAATCCATTGTATGATTTTCTAAGACTTGATTGCAAGAAACATACTTGGCTCTTAAGCATTCAAAGAGTAGCAAATGCATAGTGAGTGATGGATCCCTAACTTGATTAGCTTCTATGACCACCTACAACCATATATCTTCCATCCCATATTTGCAATTTCCTCTTCACAATGTTGATTTGGTCAATTCTTGTATTAGCTAATGGTTAGCAATGACAAATAATGCATGGGAAATGTATAGCATGAGCATGAGAATACTATAATCAATTCTAGAGTGAATGGTAATGTGAGTATTGGGGGAAATGATGGATGACATTACTTTTGATAGGAAAAATGTAGGACTCTTACACTTCCTCTGATCATTGTACTCAACCCATGCTTCCATAACTATGTGAGAAGACTTCTCCACCCACCTTTTACATGCATTCAATGATTGGTTTGATAAGTCAAAGGAGGTGGATGGATTTACTTAAGGCACATGGTGGAAAAGATATGAGTTTTAAGGCTAACACTTGGTAATGTAGGATTTACTTTCCCACATGACCCCTTTCCTCTTCACCTCTAACGTAATCATATCCCTTATCGTGCTCTTTGTAACCATCTTGGACCATTATATATTATATTTCAACATTAATATTTACGTAGCTTGAATTCATTATGGCAAGCTTACGACATGGTCCATAGGGGTACATTTACATGATACATGCCTAGCCATTCACTAGTCGGGCATGACCTTGAGATTTTCACAAGCAATCCATACTATCATATTTACATCATTTACAAGCAAGACCATTTATTTAAGCTCACATGGCTTGACTCCTGTCATTATAAACTCACATTTACAATTTATTTAAAATTTTATCCAATACATTCCATGGTAAAAAATGGGGTATTACACCATCTAGATTTAAACTCCCAAAACACATAGGAGTATTCAATTGAAATCTCCCTCCCAATATTATCATGGCTTTAGTGCTTCTCTCTTATTTGAATTTTCTTTAGAAACCCCATGTTCCCATTTATCTTCAGTATCAACATTCACATGTCTAGTCTTTCCTTTCATTTGGTACGTGTATAGGGTTTCTTACTGCATTAACACCATTCATATCATATGCGTGTAATCATTTTCATCATAATGAGGTCTGCATCTGCCTCTCATAAATTGCATGTTTCCTTTCTATGCCATACTTCTATCACTTTCCCACAATATTTTTTATTATAAATCTAGACAACATTTAACTAGTTACCATGTTGGAGTTGTCTCTTCCTTAAACAACTTTACCGAACATGCATTTTGTTGGCATTGCCTCTTCCTTTGGAAACTCTTCCTATTACTCTCCTTGTTGGAGTTATCTTCACTGCAAGATATTCCTGCCTTGATACCATATGAATAGGCTACATGCTTCCAATTTGAGAGTGTAGAACAATAAACCATGGAAGTGAGAAAAATACCAAGGAATCATAACATAACACAACTCTTTATTATGACAATTAAAAAAAGGCCAAAATCATTACATATTTATGCTCCTCATTACATCATAATCTCATAAATGTCTCTGAAATTTAATTCACTAGCACTTTCAACCCATTCACATTTATCTTATCTCATGTGTTGTGGGCTCAAAGCCTTGATTTTCAAATATAGTGAGTCCTCATACTCTTTTCACATCTATGATCCCCCTTGCTTGGATAATTCATGAGATCTTCTCATTTTATGTTGGATCACCCTCAAACTCAAGCTCAATCGTTCCTTTATATCCCATAGCAATGATTCCCAACTCTTGTTTTTTTGGTGGTCATAGTTGATTATGTCAACTTCCTTCAGAATGTTATCAATGCAAACAAATGAATGTCTCCAATTATCATAGTTCACTATGTCAACTTACTTCAAAACATTGCCAATGTAAATAAGTCATGTTTCTAGTAATCATAGTTGTCTATGTAAATTTCCTTCAACAAATTCTTCCCTTCTTTAAGCACCCTAACGTTCACTTCCCCATTGTTGTCCTTGGTAAAAAAAACAAAACACAACTCTATATTCCTGAGTTGTTTCAAGAGTTAAGTATTTTGGACACAATGTTACCCGAATACAACTACATTCTATGTTTTCTTCTTTTATTGGAAGTAGTTTGAAATTCCAACCCCACTTTACTATAGCATATTGTAAATAGTCTAATTCAGAATTTAATTACAAATTTCTCTTGTAAACAACCTTAGATAAAAACCAAGTAAACAAACAAAAATGGAATGGGGTTTTGGAAATGTGGGATTGCCAACTACCCAGAGATGCTCATGCATTTTACTCCCTCGGTGAATAAATTTGTGAGAATCTTTCTCACAAATGTTTGTTGATTCGTTTATTTCTTGTTCCTCTTATTTCTCCTTTTTCTACAAACTATGAACCATTTATTGTCTCACACTTCCCATCTAGGGCACTTCTCTTTCTCATTAAGTTTCTTATCATTGAAATAATTCAAATTTTCCACCCCATAAGCTATGCTTTATTAAGCTCCATCATTATTCTTACAACTTGTTGTAAAACATACTCAAGCTCTATCATTATTCTTACAACTTGTTGTAAAACATACTCAATGTCTTCCATATATTCCTGGACCATCCCCAACATTGGATGTACAAGTTTCACATCCCTTCTTTCTATTCTAATCTCTTCACTGTATTCAAACGAAACATCCTTTACAACTCTTCTATCCTCCACTGTATCAACACATAAATCATATGAACAAGCCATATCACCCTTTCCATGGGCATATTCAACTTCTTCATGATTTTTGGTTTCCATGAACATTTTTTTTACTTTCATATTCAACAACATGCACACTCTATTTATTTTTGTACCCGCACACAAATCAACACAAACAAAATTGTGGGGATGTTGAGGCTTCAACACACCCTAAAATCTTGAGAGATTTTGGGTACCACTTTGATTTTTCCTTAGTAAGTAAATTTTGTTCTTGATTATTTTAGTAAATACATTTTTATAAATTTGATCTTTAAGACTTTTACTGATTTTCAAAATTGTGGTGATTTTCATATTTTGGGACCTTTTCAATCTTTTATACTGGATTTAGTACGAATGGTTTTCAAACTTATGATTTTTCCCTATTTCGGATAACAAAATGACTTTTTTCATGATTATTTTTAACTTTCATATTGGAATATAAGTTTGGTTTTCACCCAATGGCCAGGGAGAAAACTGAAAACAAGGATCCCTAAAAAGATTGAACTGGTTATATCTGACATAAAGATTGGCAATATGGAAACAAAGCTGGAAATTTAAGAGTATGTTATCAATTTTCCTACATTAGGTCATGAGCATTGAAACAACATGTATTTCCTCATATTGATATTTGTCAAAGTCTTTTTTAGAAATAGGAGTAGTATAAAGAAAGGGTCCCAGGTGACCAAGAAGAAGATCTTGATTAGGTTAGGGTTGAAAGTGAGGTAAATTAGCTTAATTGTTTTTTCAAAGTTATTAAAAGGAGGATGGAATTTAGAGAAAGGGATTTTTGGCTTTTGAACTCCAGGAATGAATGTAAAAGACTACTCTTTTATTGAATGAAGGAGGCCAATCAAGAGGCCAATTTTTGTTGATTAAAGATTGTCTCATCTGATGATTTATTCACATTTAACTCTGCTTATTATCAATCTGGTATGGTTGTAAGAAATTTTTGATAGTTCATATTTTTCTATCATGAAATAAATTTCTTGCAATTGTTTTTTTTTTTCAACATATCTTTCATCTTTATAAAATGAAGAACTTAGTTAAATTTTCTTTCAATTATTTCTCTGTGTTGCATTTAAAAATATAAATATTTATGTGTTTAAAGTCAACCATAATTTTATTTGATTTTTTAATGATTGAATATTTACAAGTTATCTTGATTTATGTAACTTCTTTTAGTTTTTATAAGTTTAAATTCAATTATTTAGGTTATTTAACAAAATAAACAAAATGTTCAAAACGATTCTTTAAATTGTTAAATCCCATCAATTAAGATTGTTAGGTCTTATAATCTAGAGAGTTGTGTCACACCAAACATAGAAAAGTAATAGAACAGTATGATTATGAATTTTCTTTGGATATAGCACATGTTGCTTGACATTTGGTTCTAGGACATGTCAACAAAATTAGTGCTAGAAGGAAGGTTGATCATTGTATGGCTGAGTCAGTCCCACACATTGAAAACACTCCCATTGAGTCTGGAAATACCATTGAATCTTTTAGCTACATACCTAGTTCCTCTAAGGTAGAAGGTAATGGGGAGTATTAATATACCCCATATGCTATTCCAAATTAAGAAGTCAATGCTTTTCGTTAAATAACTAGAGCATTTACCAAGCAAATTATGCTTTACCAGTTGCCCATTTAATACCTCCGCGAAAAACAACACCGGGAAATATTGTATAAATTTATAAAGATAGTTTAGTTCATACTGTAGAAGATTTGATTGATATTGCATTGGGAGAAACAATTTCTCCTCTCAATCAAAATCCCCCAACCCCAAACCCTACTAGTTCTGAGTGTAATTCTGAAAGAGAAAATACTTCCAAAAACTTAAAAGATAATTCTAAAAATTCAGAAACAGATTTTGAAAACCCTAACATGGATGATAATAATAGTCAAGAACAACCTTGGTTATCACAAGATGTATTAGCTATACCTGGACAAGTTCATCATTTACCTAAACATCTAGAGAGGCTATTACCAAAATATGATCCAGATACATAAGGTCTTCTTGAAGATCATATCAAAAAATTTATGTTGGCAATTAGATTGTTAAATGCTCAAAATGAAGATGTTGTGTGCTGAGTTTTTCCTTACACTTTTGAAACAAAGCCGTGACATGGTATTTTAATTTACCAGTTGGTTCAATAACTAATTGGGTTGATTTTCATAAAATTTTCTTGTATAAGTTTGGGGAGGAAACCACAATAGGAGCATTAATGACAAAACTATTTGCATTAAGTATGGGTTCCAAAGAACGAGTGAAAAATTTCAATCAAATATTTACTACACTTCTTAATAAATTTAAAAGTGATGCTAAATTTGTTGAGGAATTACAAGTAGAAGTTTATGATGATGATGATTAATGTCCACTGAGACCATATCTATGCTTTTTAAAAGAGTAGGAAAACATACTTTAGCAGAAAATTTTGAAGAAGCTAAAAAATATGAGTTTGAAATGCTAGGATGTAAAGAAAATTATAACAAAAAGGATAACTCACAAGAAAAAAAAAAGTATCATACTGGAAAACCACAAAATAAGGCTACTCCTCAAGGAAAAGAAACCGATTCTATGGATCTTGAAAACCTACAACGAGTAATCAAAATATTGACTAATGAAATAATTGACATCAGGAATAATACCAGGGAAGGTACTTTAAACCCTAGACCTTATAGACAATTCTTTAGAAATTCAATGGCTCCTAAACCTCTGAATTGTCCCCCTCCTCCGACAAATTTGAATTTAGATTTTGAGAGTCTTGCTATGGAATTTTTTTGTAATTATCATTAGGTTAATCACTAAGAAAAAACATGTCCACAATGGATTAATGCAATGATTTCAAAGGAAAATCGTTTCGTTGATGAGTGTGTACAAACCGAAGATTCTATAGAGAATATATAGGGATTAGTTGAGGGTGAAGAAGAAGAATTCCTCGTAGATACAACTATGGATTAATGCAATGATTTCAAAGGAAAATCGTTTCGTTGATGAGTGTGTACAAACCGAAGATTAGATAGAGAATATATAGGGATTAGTTGAGGGTGAAGAAGAAGAATTCCTCGTAGATACAACTATGGTCCTTTGGGATATTCTTCCTGGGTTTAATCTAGTTGATGATGAAGAGACAAAAGAATAAATTTGTTCTTCAAGTGATTATAATCTTAGGAGAAAATGAATTATTCCTCAACAATCTTATTCTACTCTTCAAAAGTCTAATATTAAGAAAACTCAAGCAACAATAACAGGGCCTTTAAATTTCAAAAATGCAACTAAAACTTCAACCAACAATTAGGACATAGTTTCGATGAAATACAACATTGTAGAAGATTTAAAAAAAAAAGGCAAACATTTCAGTTTTAGATTTATGCAAGATATCAAATCAAAGAAAGCTATTATTGGATGCTTTAAAAGAAAGTGATACAACAATTGACAATGTTTCAAAGAATGTTGTCAAGGAAAAAACTAATAATGTACATAACACAATTGTTAATGTTTCCTTAACTACTAAAAAATTAAAGTCACAAACCCTACCTTTTTTGTTAACTTTTGAAAATTTTAATAAAAAAATGTACATAATTGTTTAGTGGATTCAGGTGCTTCTTAAAAAATTATTCCCCATTCTATATATAAAAAATGAATGCAACTCCCTCAAAGTCATCAACCCATATCATTTAGTTGGATAGATTAAAAGTCAAGGTAGTAGGAGAGTATAAAAGAAGTTTTGATTAGAGTATCCTCAAATCCCAAAGTCCATCATATTATTGACATTGTAGTGGTGGATATCCCTAAAGCTTATGGTCTTCTCTTGAGAAGATATTGGTTTACTAAGCTTCAAGGTTCTTTGGCATCTAATTGGTCACATGTTTGGTTTTCTTGGAATGGACAATTAAATAATATCAGAATTGATCGGGAACATTATATGAAACATACTATAACAAATCTTGATACTCCCAATAAACCATCAAATTCTGATTTCCCTATCCTTGGTAATTACAATTTTGATTCTTATTTTGGAAAATTTGTGGCCAAAATATCTCCTATTCCTAAAAACCAACTTCAAGAGAATGTTTTTGAGGAATCACATTTTGATTCGCTAAATTTAAATACCGTAAATAACATCATGGATATTAAAAAGGAAAATTCACATAGTGATATCTGGACACTTTGATTCGATGGATCCAAATCATAAGGAGCAAGGATGGATGTGTAATATATTATTATCCCGGAGGGAAAATATAGTTTCATTTATTTTAGATTAGAGTTCAAATGTACAAATAACACTGTTGAATATGAAGCTTTACTTTAGGGTCCTAGGAAAGCAATTGATATGAATGTAAAGAAATTGAAAGTTGTCGAAGAGTCTGAAATCATTGTTAGACAAATTAGAAACACCGACCATTGCTTTTCCCCTCATTTGAAAGGTTATCAACAAGAAGCTTTGAAGTTAATTGATCATTTGGAAAATTTTAACATAATTGATATTTCTAGATTTGATAACATAGTTTCACATTTATTAGCCATTGCAACTTCTATATTATCTCCTTTGGAATATTTTGAAGCTAGCAGATTTTCTGTTCAATTGCTTTACAAACCTTCAATTCTAGACAACATTGGTAATTGGAGAAACTTTGATAATGATGAGTATATTATTGAATTTTTGAAAAATTAAGAAACCTTTAAGGATATTGTAATTGATAAAGAGGAACATGACAAAATTTGTTAGTAGAAAATGAAAAAAATGAATAATGTTAAAAAACATGCTATTCCTAAAATTGTAGTCACATTATAAAAACTTTTTAATTTGCAAGATAAATTTAAGAAATCACCAAATGTTAAAATTCAAAGTTCATATTTGAAACATGAAATTATTAATTTGGGAACAAATGAAAATCCAAAGAACATTAATCTAGGCACATGTTGCACTAATGAAGAGAAGCAAGCCTACAAGCCTACATTAGATTGTTTCAGAAATATCAATATGTTTTCACATGGACATATGAGGATATGAAAACATATGATACTAAAATTATTCATCATACTATTTCTATTAAAGAAAATGTTAAACCCTTTCAACACAAGCTCCGAAAGTTTCATCCCTCATTGGAACTTCAAATAAAGAATGAACTTAAGAAATTCTTGGATGCTAAAATCATTTTTTAAGTAAGGAATTCAACTCGGGTGGCAAACCTAGTTCCAGTAAGGAAAAAGAATGAAGAAATAAGTCTGCGTGTTTACTTCCAGAACTTGAATAAAGATTGTAAAAAAGATAATTACCCTATGCCTCCTATGGATTAGATATTGCAACTAGTTTCAGAATCAGAAATGTTATCATTATTACATGGTTTCTCAGGTTATAATCAAGTACTAATAACCTAAGAAGATAGATTGAAACTACATTCAGAACCAAATGGGGAGTGATTTCATATAAAATAATGCCTTTTGATTTGATTAATGCAAGAGCCACTTTCTAAAGAGCTATGGATATGGATTTTCGTGGTTTGATTGGAAAAATGTTTTAGTTTATTTAAATTATGTAACTGTATACTCAAATAATAGAAAAGATCATTTTCAACACCTAACTCAAATCTTTGAGAGGTATAGGAAATACAAAATTTCATTAAATCCTAAGAAGAGTATTTTTGCATTTACAAAAGGTAAGTTGCTAGGACATATTATTTCTAAGGACAAAATCATAATTGATCCTGAAAGAGTGAAAAATATTTCACAATTAAACATTCCACACAATAATAAAGCAATGCAATATTTTTTCGGAAATGTCAATTTTGTTAGAAAATTCATCCTTGATTTTGCAGACACTATCAAACCATTGCAGAAAATTATAAAGAAATATGTTGTTTTTAAATGGACGTAAGTTGAAAAAGATGCCTATGAGAAGATCAAGACTGCTATCGTAGATACAATAGTTTTACACTGTGTTGATTTTGATAAGGATTTCTTTTTGTATAATTTTGCATCTGATTATTCTTTGGCTGTTGTTACTCAAAAAAATGAAAAAGAAGGTGAATATCCAATTTCCTTTTTAAGTACAAATTTGTAGGGTGTTGAGTTAAACTATCTCTCCTTTGATAAACAAGCTTCTGCTGTATATAGGGCTATTAGATACATTAGATCATATATTTTAAAATTTCACACTAAAGTGGTTGTATCCTATCTTTCTATTATATCTTTGTTCATACAATAAGAGTTAGGAGAAAGGAGAGGAAATTGGATGACAATAATTCAAGAATATGATTTAGAAATCAAACTAGCTAAAATGATAAAAGGACAAGGATTATGAAAACTGGTAACCCAATCACAAGATGCTTTACTTGAAAATGATGAAGTGGGTTGGGAAAATGAATTTGATGTATTATTTAATGAAATTCCTTTTATCACTACGGATTTTGATTCATGGTATGTTGATCTAAAATATTTTTTGCAACATGGTACTTGTCCTAGTCATTTAGATTCTAAAAGAAAAAGATCCTTAAGCTTAAAATATGCACATTATCAACTGATTAATAGAGTTCTTTTTCGAAGAAATTATGATGGTGTTTTATTAACATGTTTGGAAAAAAGATGATGCAAAAAAAGTTTTAGAAGATCTTCATGATAGTCGTAAGGATGACATTTTGTTGGGGAAACTACAAGACATTAGATCTTAAGGGCTGGTTATTATTAGCCTAGTCTTTTCAATGACTCGCATGCTTATGTTCGTAAATGCATGACCTATTATTTGAGTGCTAGAAAAGAAAATAAATCATCTATTATGTTGCAGACAATCATACTACAAAGACCTTTTGACCAGTGAGGATGGATATCATAGGAGAAACCAATCCTTATTCCTCTAAGAAACACAAATATATTTTAACTGCAACATATTATTTTACCAGGTGGGTTGAATTTGTACCTTTAACTCAAGTAAATGAAAAATTATTCATTGATTTTATTGAAGATCATTTGATTACTAGGTGTTCCTTTACTATTTTTTTTTTTCGATAATGCCTCATATTTTTCATCATTTAAACTATGTGAGTTTTCATTAGAAAAAATAATTATTTTTAGATATGCATCAAACTATTACCTGCAGGGAAATAAAGTAACCGAGTCTACGAACAAAAATTTAATCTATATCCTTAAGAAAACAGTAATGGAAAAACAAAAAAATTGGCATAATGCTTTACACAATGCATTATGGGCTGATATGGTAACACCAAAAGGTACTTTAGGAACATCTCCATACTATTAGGTTTATGGACATAATGATTTATTACCACCAAATATTCTCTTACCATTCTAGGTGAATTGTATATCATATTTCTAACCATTAAATATAAGGTTATCCAAAATCTTGTTGCAAGACCAATAATCAATAACTTAAGAGAATTTATGCTTTTCTAAAATATTTATACTTGGATTATGTTGAGCATAATCATGAACACTTATTCTAAAATATGAAAAAAGTAACTTGAATTAGATAATCTCATCCTAACTTATAGATGCCATCCTCTTGATTACCAAAAGGTAGTTCTTATCCTCGTTACTATGAAAATAAATTAAATGATAAGATGAAGTGGAAAATAATAAAAGAAATGAAATATATGAGTTACAGAATGAGGATACAATCTTTTGAGGGAATGCAAATATCTCTGCTTGGGCTATGAACACTTGTTGGTAGCGAAGCAAGGTTTGTGACATTGGGGTGTCTCTATCAGGGCTATGGACACTCACAAGCAACAGATCAACAACATAGGATTGAAAAACCAATTCAGAGTATTTAATTATCAAATCTTAAAGAAAAGTGAAATTAGTTTATGTCTTGCATCATGTTGAGGAATATCTTTCATGACTATTGTTTTCTCTTTAACATTTGAGTAAGCATCTTGCAATATTGTGACCAAGGGAACTTAAAGATTACATCCTTATAAAAAATCTGCATACTTGTTTACTTAGAAAAATATTACTCATTTTTTAGCATGAAATGGATACTAACTTATTAGTCAAGGGAAAATGAAGGGATTCTGAAGCTCTCTTAGTGAATCACCATTTGTTGAAGCTTCAACACACCCTAAAGTCTTGAGAGATTTTGGGTACCACTTTGATTTTTCCTTAGTAAGGAAATTATGTTCTTGACTATTTTAATAAATGTATTTTTGTAAATTTGATCTTTAAAACTTTTACTGATTTTCAAAATTGCGGTGATTTTCATATTTTGGGAGATTTTCAAACTTTTATACTAGCTTCAGTTCCAATGGTTTTCAAACTTATGATTTTTCCCTATTTGAATAACAAAATGACTTTCTTCGGGATTATTTTTTACTTTCGTATCGAAATATAATTTTGGTTTTCAACCAATGGTAAGGTTTGGATACAATTGAGTCTTTGTTTGGATTGTTTACATATTTTTATTAAAACAAAGTTTTGGCTGAATCAAAACTTTCTTTCTTGTTTGTGTCAATTGAAAACACTTACTAATGGAAAGGTTTAATTATGTCTGATGTAGAAGTTAACAATAAATCTAAATATTAAAATTATTATGGTTTTTGAAAAGATTTGTTTTGAACTGAATATATTTAACGATCATTACAAAGTTATTATTTGATCCAATTACACTTTACGGACAGATTTTTAACAATCTTCGAATCAAATGTTTGTATAAATTTTAATTTGCAAATTGAGAAAATCATCCAAAACAGGTGTTAAATTACTCCGAATTTTCCCGACGTTAAATTTATTTTGACTCTTGAAATAAAGGTTTAAACACGTTTTGAAAGTAGGAAGCGCATCGAACTAAATATTTGAATCCACTTGACGAATGTGTGTGATGTTGACCTCATGTGAAATTGGATTTCTGAAGATTTTATGGGATTCTTTGAGATAAATCTGTCTCGTGCGTCTGTCTTTCTTCTGCTACTTGACCTTCTACGTCTTGCTACTCTTTGCAGTACCAATCCAGTTATCTTGGCGAACCCCAAGTTGAACCTTATATGCTCCTAAAGAAAACTCCTAGCGAACC